>JAPDVU010000003.1:98697649-98980149 GCA_026230045.1 Corynorhinus townsendii
CAACGATTTTACTGCATTTTATTTTAGAAGTTTTATTGTTTTCATTTTTTACATTTAAATCTCTGATACACTTTGAATTAATTTTTGTATATGACCCGAAGTATGGTTTGAAAACTTTTTTGCATGTTGATATTCAAATGTTTCAGAACAATTTTTGAAAAGGCATTACTTCTTATCTAGAACCTCCAATACATTATTGAAGAGATTAACAGTAAACAGCCTTGTCTTGTTCCTTATCTTAGAGGTAAAGCATGCAGTCTTTCATTATTAAGTTTGACATTGGCTTAAGGTTATTTGCAGATGCCTTTTACCAAGTTGTGGAAATTTCCTTCTCAATCTTCTGTACTTAGTTTGTTGAGAGTTGCATGAAAAAAAACAAAACAAAACAATGCACGTTGTCAATTTTCTTTTTGCATCACATGAGATAATTGTGTGGTTTTTGTTTATTGGGCAATTAATATATATTTCATTAATACTGAGGATAGCATTGTACATTAACAACTTTTTTCCTTCTTCCTTTGCAAGGCTTTTAAAAATAAAATTTCTGGGTTTCTTATATTTTTTTCTTATAAGTAATGTGTTTTTTTCTCTGGCTGCTCTTAAGATTTTTCTTTGTCACTGGTTTTGAGCAATTTGACTCTACTGTGCCTGGTGTAGTTTTCTTAGTGTTTCTTAATATTGGGGGTTTTTGAACTACTTATATTTGTGACTTTATCATGTTTAATAAATTATGAACATTTTTCAAATATTGTTTTTATCTCTTTCCTGCCAAGAGAGTTCAACTATTAATATATTAGGCTCTTTGATTTAATCAAACAGCATGTTGATGTTCTATTCTATTTTAAAAATGTTTGTTTTCTCTCTATTTAATTTTGGATAGTTTGTATTGCTGAGTCTTTACATTCACTAATCTTTTTATTTCTTAAATTTTTTACTTTCTGTGAATCCCTTCCTATGTATTTTTCATCTTCTACATTGTGTTTCTAAAAATTTGATTTGGGTCTTCTTTTAAAATTATGTCTTTCATATTTTTTAACATTTCTGAGATATGTAGAATATTTATAATTGTTTTAAACATTTGGCTGCAATTTATAATACCTGTTTAAGTTCTGGGTTGTTTTTGAGTGAATGATTTTTCTCCTCATTATAGATTGAATATTTTACTTGTTTGCATACTTGCTAATTCTTCATTGGATGGCAGATGTTGTGAATTGTACATTGTTAATTGAGTGATGTACTTGTATTCATAAAAATATCCTTGAGTTTTATTAATGGATATAGTACAATTATTTAGAAAATGTTGACTCTTTTAGGTCTTGCTTTTAACATTTTCTAAGCAGTATGGGAGCTACCCTAAGTCTAGGACTTATTCCTCAGTACTGAAGTGAAACCCTTCTTTATCCTTGATCTAATTTCCAAGTGAATTACAAGTTTTCCAGTCTAGCTATTGGGACAGGTATTATTCCAAACCCTGTGTGAACACCGTTAACCCAATAATCTACACATATTATAATGATATTTGATTTTTAAAGTCATTTTAGAATCACCTCAACTTTCTATGACATATTACATCTTCAAAGAAAAAAATGCTTTTAATATAGCTACAGTGCAATTATTTCTTCACTAGGGCAAAAAAAAAAAAAGTAAAATAACATAATTAGATGAGTGTTTTCCTCTTAAATTTGGGTATTTATTTCTAGATGCATGGCTTACTAGAAACCAATATCACACTTATGATTTTCCCCAATTTGGTATTAACAGTGCTAACCCTGGTAAATCAAATTGAGAGAACTCCCATTTAACCAGAAAATATAGTAATGTAGCCTTGAAAATATAGTATTCAAGGTTTTTGTTATATTTATTTTCTCAGAAAAAACAAACAATTATTACATTGCAAGAATTAATTTAAAAGCTTTTCTTGTTCAGAAACCTAGGCAGATTTCAGTAAGTGTATCAGTTGTAGAAGGCTTAGAAGGCTTGTAAACAGCCATTTTACAGAAGGAATAATGTAGCCAAGAATCCTTTTGTGGCAATGAGAAGTTAGAAAAATCTTGTGAATATTTTTAGCTTCACTCATTTTGGTAATGCCAGGCCTTAAAAATAGAGAAATATTGAACAACATTTTGGCTAAAGTATGACTCTTGATGCTTTTAAATACTCAGTTTGTATAAATAACAGTTGACCACTGACTAATATGTATTTAAGTTGCCTCACGTGCTCCTATCAATGTTCCCACTGAACTGTTTCTGAAAGCAGGGATGTTATATTCTTTATAAAAGTGGAAACTTCAATTAATCAATCAAATGTGAAATAAAATACCATGAATCTACATGCAGATCCCAGACTTGCATTTCATTTATAGTTTGTAGACTTTTCTGCCTTTTTAACACAATTTTACAGAAGATTAAATAATAAAGTTATGAGTATTACATATAATTACACTAATAAATCTTTTAAAGCATTGATAGTAGAGCTGCATGATATTTACCTTAAACTTATGTTAAGTCAACAGATAGATGCTCAGGAAAGGGGGTAAAAGTTTTAAGAGTAGACATAAATTATAATTTAGGAGGCAAAAGAATGCTGTTTCCTTGATCGCCTTAAGTTATTTAAAGTGACAATGAGATCCTAGCCAGTTTGGCCCAGTGGATAGAGCATTGGCCTGTGGACTAAAGGGTTCTAGATTCAATTATGGTCAAGGGCACATATGTCGGTTGCAGGCTCCTCCCCAGCCCAGGCCCTGGTCAGGTAGTGTGCAGGAGGCAACCAATTGATGTGTTTCTCTAACATCAATGTTACCCTCTGTCTTTCCCTCTCTCTTCCACTCTCTCTAAAAACAAATGGAAAAATATCCTCAGGTGAGGATTAACAAAAACAAATAAATTAAAAAAGTGACAATGAGAACAATTTATTATTGGAGGGCACATGTCAGCAGGCAGGACAGCAGGGAGGGAGAGAGTATGAGTGATTAAAGGAGTGAGAGAGAGAATTGTGTGGATGTGTGTGGTGTGTTGGGTGGGGGGTGAATGAGAGACAGTTAGATCTCACAGGAGTCTCTGGGATTGGCAGATTAGGTTCTCCTACACGGGGAGCCCATGCTAACACTGCAGGCACACACAGGCTGGGAGCAGTTTTGTGAGAAGACCACATCATCTTATAGAGGGGAGCAGCAGAGGGCAGGAGCACAGCCACATCAACACTCAGACTGTCCTCGGACACCAACCTGGACCCATGCAGGGAGATGCTAGCCAGCCATAACCCACATTGGATCACCACTGTGCCAGACACTGAGTGGCACAGTACCTTGCCATGGGCTCCCAGATGTCTGCAATGAGTACTTGCCAGAGTGATCTCCCTCCCTCACTGGGCCTTCTTACCAGCCTGCTGGGGCCCAGCATCCCAAGATTCTGCCCTCAGGACTCTACTGTGAGTGCAAGTCAGGGGGACCTCCATGCCATGATCTTGGCCCAGGCCCCAGAACCATGCTGCCTGTCTGACCCAGAGCCAACTGGCACCCTCTCAAACTAGGTCCAAGACAGTGCTGCCAGGATGACATGAAGCAAACCAGTATGCCCCTACTCTGGCATACAGGAGAGCACTGGCTTTGTAACCCAGTGCAAATCTGGGCCCACTCCACCCAGGCACCCAGGATAGTACTGCCAGGGCATGTGCCCCAATCCAGGCCACAGGACAGCACTGCCTTTGCAACCCAGAGCAACCCTGCACACACTCCACCTTGGCTCCAGGACAGGGCAACCCTGTGCAACTCAACATGTATCCCACTCAGAGCCACAGAACACTGCTGTTGGGGTGACCCAGAGCAACCCAGTGTGCCAATCCACAGGCCACAGGCAAGTGTGCAGCCAAATTAACCTAGGGTGCCATCCTGCATGGGTGCTGAGGCTGCACAATAAATTGCATGCCAGAGGGCTCTGGATCCTCACAGGGAGTTGCGCACCAGAGGAACTATGCACACAACCCTGCCACTCCGAGCATCAAAAGTGGACAACGGAGGGACCGGATCCATTGGAGAAGGGGATACAACTCAGAGCAGAGACAACAAAGGAGTGAAATCAAGGCAGACCTAGCCTCTGAGCTAACAATTTCCAAACCATTGGACAGATATGGGTTTCTACCTCTTAGACTCTTAGCAGGGTGCACAGGGCCAGAAAGAAACATCACAAATGGGGAGACAAAAAGACAATACCCAAAAGAAAGAAAAGGAGGAATCACAAAAAAAGGGATTAAATGAAATGGAGCCAAGCAATATGTCAGAGAAAGATTCTCAACTGTCTTAATGAGAAATTCACCATGTGTAAGAATAAAGAGGAAATGAAGAATAACATAGTGGCAGTAAAGAACACAATGGAAGGCTTCAATAGTACATAAGAAAAAGTGGATGACTGAATCAGTGAGTTAGCAGACAGGGCAGCAAAACACAGCCAAACTGAACAGCAATTGAAAAAAAATTAAAAAGTAGGAGGAGACTTTAAGGGAACTTTGGGAAAACATACAATGAAACAACCTCCAAATAATAGGGGTGCCAGAAAATCAAGAAGAGGAGAAAGGAATAGAAAACCTATTTGAAGAAACCTATTTGACAGAAAACTTCCCTGACTCGTGAAAGAAAAAAGTCACATGAGCACAGAGTCCCAAATAAGATGAACCCAAAAAGACCCCCATGGAGACACGTCATAATTAAAATGGCAAACATTAACAACAAGGAAAGAATCTTAAGGGCTATAAGAGATAGACAGAAAGCTACCTACAATGGATCTCCGATTGGACTATTAAATGATTTCTCAACAGAAACACATCAGACCAGAGGGGATGACATGAAATATACAAAGTGATGGAAAGCAAGGGACTGAATCCAAAAATATTCTATCCAACAAGGCTATCAAACAAAATTGAGGGTGAAATCAAGAGTTTCTCATACAAAGAAAGCTTAAGGGAGTTTATTACCACCAAGCCAGCAATGCATGGAATGCTAAAGGGAATGTTGTAAAAAGAAGAAATAGAAAGGGAAGAAGGAACAAAGGCATAAAGAGTAAAAATGGCATCAAACAAGTTCCTATCAATAATAACCCTCATTGTAATTGGGTTAAATGCCCCAACCAAAATATGTAGGGTGGTTGAATGACACTTATATATGCTGTCTACAAGAAATCTACCTCAGAAAAAAAAGACTCACATAGACTGAAAGTGAAGGGATGGAAAATTTTTTTTCAGGAAAATGAAAATGAAAAAAAAAACAAACAAACTGGGGTAGCAACACTTGTAATGGACAAAATGGGCCTCAAAGTGAAAACCATAACAAGAGATAAGGAAGGCCACTTCATAATACTAAAGGGATCAGTACAACAAGAGGACATAACTCTGATAAACATACATGCACCAATACAGGAGCATCTGAATATATAAAACCTTCTAGAGGATATCAAGAGAGAGATTGACAGCAGTACAATTATACTAAGGGATTTTAATACCCCATTGACATTGTTGGATAAATCTTCTGGATAAAAGATCAACAAGGAAACAGCAGTCCTAAACGACTTACTAGATCAGATGGATCAAACTGAAATCTTCATAACTTTTCACTCAAAAGCTACAGAATATACATTCTTCTCAAATGCACACAGGACATTTTCAAAGATAGATCACATTTTTTAACACAGGCTAAGTCTCTTCAAATTCAAGAAGATAGAAATCCTACCAACCATCTTCTTAGATCACAATGGCATAAAATTAGAAATCAATTACAATAAAAATAATTTAAAAATCAAACACTTGTAGCTAAATAGCATGCTATTAAACAATGATTGGTTGCCAAAGATATCAAAGGAGAAATAAAAAGCATACTAGAAACAAATGGCAATGGGAACACAACAACCCAAAATCTATGGGACACAGTGAAAGCAGTCCTGAGAGGGAAGTTCATAGCACTACAGACATATCTCAAAAACCAAGAAAATCTGGTGATAAATTATTTAACCCTACAACTAAAAAAAAAAAAAAAATCAGATCAGAAATAAATGATATAGATTCAAAAAAATAAAATAAAAATACAAAAGACCAATACAACCAAGAGCTGATTATTTAAATAAACAATATTGATGAACCTCTAGCCAGATTCACCAAGAAGCAAAGAGAGAGAAATGAAATATACAAAATCAGAAATGAGAGTTGAAGTAACAATCGACCACACGGAAATACAAAAGATTGTAAAATATAAATACTACGAATAACTTTATTGCAATAAACTAGATGACCTAGACAAAATGGACATATTCCTAGAAAAATACAATATTCCAAAACTCAATCAGAACATATAAATAGGCCAATAACTACTGAGGAAATTGAAGCAGTACTAAAAACCAAACAAAAAAAAACAAAGAAACAAAAAACTTCCAGCAAACAAAAGCCATAGCTTCACAGGGGAGTTTTATCAAACATTCAAGGATGAGCTAAAACTTACTCTCCTCAGACTATTCCAAAAAATTCAAGAGGAAGGAACACTTCCAAGCTCTTTCTATGAAGCAAGCATTATCCTAATCCCAAAACCAGATAAAGACACTACAAAAAAAAGAGAATTACAGGCCAATATCCCTGATGAACATAGATGCTAAAATCGTCAACAAAATATTAGCGAATCACATCCAAAAATACATCAAAAACATCATACACCATGACCAAGTAGTATTTATTCTAGGAATGCAATGATGGTAAAATATCCACAAATCAATAAATGTGATACAGTTCATTAACAAACTGCAAGACAAAAATCACATGATCATAACAATTGACACAGAGAAACTATTTCACAAAATGTAACACCCTTTATTAATAAAACCTCTCAGCAAAGTGGAAATAGAGGGATCATACCTTAACATAATAATAGTAAAAGCCTTATATGACAAATCTACAGCCAACATCATACTCAATGGCAAAAACTAAAACCATTTCCCCTAAGAACAGGAAAAATGGCCACTTTCACCATTCCTTTCGACATGGTACTGGAAGTGCTAGCCAAGGCCATCAGACAAGAAGAAATAAAAGGCATCTGAATTGGAAAAGAAGTAAAACTCTCATTATTCACAGATGACACAATATTATACACAGAAAACTCTAAATATTCCATCAAAAGAAACTACTAGATTTAATAAATGAATTTGGCAACATAGCAGGATACAAAATTAACACCCAGAAATTAATGGCACTAAAAATTTTTCTTTATAGTTTAATGTATTACATATAGTATTACATACATATGTCTTCTTTTTGCCACATTGACCTCTTCCTCACCACACCTACCCCCTCCAGCACATACCTCAACACCCCCCCCCCCCAGTATCTGTGTCCATTAGTTATTCTTATATGCATGCATACACGTTCTTTGGTTGATCTCTTTTAACCCACCCTACCCTTCCCTGCCTTCCCTCCAAAGTTTCACAAATAAGTGATATCATATGATACTCATCTTTCTCTGACTGGCTTATTTAGCTTAGCACAATGCTCTCCACTCATCTGCTGATGGACAGAGGCTGTTGCCAAACCTTAGCTAATGTAAATTGTGCTGCTATGAACATAAGGGTGCATATGTCCTTTCTGATTGGTGTTTCTGTTTTCTTGGGATATATTCCTAGAAGTGGGATTACGTAGTCAAATGGGAGTTCCATTTTTAAATATTTGAGGAAACTCCACACTGTTTTCCACAGCAGCTACACAAATCTGCATTCCCACTAGCAGTGCATGAGGGTTCCTTTTTCTTCACATCCTCACCAGCACTTGTCATTTGCTGATTTGTTAGCAATTCTGACAGGTGTGAATTGGTATCTCGTTGTCATTTTGAGTTGCATCTCTCTGATGATTAGTGACTTTGAGCATGTTTTCATATGTTTCTTTGCCCTCTGTATGTCCACTTTTAAGAAGTGTCTACTTAAGTCCTTTTCCGATTTTTTGATTGGATTGTTTATCTTCCTTTTGTTAAGATGTATGAGTTCCCTATAAATTTTGGAGATAAGGACCTTATAGAATATAACATTGGCAAATATGTTCTCCCATGCAGTGGTCTTTCTTGTTGTTTTATTGATGGTTTCTTTTGCTCTGCAGAAGCTTTTTATTTTGATGTAGTCACATTTATTTTCTCCTTAGTTTCCATTTCCCTAGTAGCTGTATCAATAAAGATATTATTACACATATGTCTACTACTTTGCTGCCTATGGATTCCTCTAAGATTTTTATGGTTTCCCATCTTATGTTTAAGTCCTTTATCCATTTTGAGTTTATTTTTGTGTATGGTGTAAGTTGGTCGTCTAGTGTAATTTATTTACATGTATCTGTTCAATTTCTGTACACCATTTATTGAAGAGACTATTTTGACTCCATTGTATGCTCTTGCCTCCTTTGTCAAATATTAATTGAGCATAATGGCATGGGTCAATTGCTGGGTTTTCTGTTCTGTTCCATTGGTCTATATGTCTGTTCTTGTGCCAGTACCAGGCAGTTTTGAAAACAGTGGCTTTGTAATACAGCTTAATATCTGGTATTGTGATCCCTCTCTCTTTCTTCTTCTTTCTCAAGATTTCTGTGGTTATTTGGGGTCTTTTATTGCTCCATATGAGTTTTTGGAGAGTTTATTCTAGGTCTGTGAAATATGCTGTTGGTATTTTAATCAGTATTGCATTAAATTTTGCTTTGGGTCATATGGACATTTTAATGATGTTGATTCTACCAATTTATGAACACAGTATATTCTCCCACTTATTTATGTATTTTTGTATTCCTTTTTTCAATCCTGTAGTTTTCTGAGTACAGGTCTTTTACCTGCTTATCTTAGGCATCTTAATTTTTTTTGGTACAATGGTAAATGTGATTGTTTTTCTTTAGTTTCTCTTTTTGTGAGTTCATTATCCTATCTAAAAGAGGGAATATGCTAATTGACCATCACACCCTCACAAAGATGGAAGCATCCACAGCCACAAGATGGCAGCACCCAGTTCCCTCAGCCTCGCTGGGGCGGCAGGCATGTGGCACAGCTGGGCCCGCCCCCAGGTGAGTCCAGCCACTCTGTGCCTGCCTGCCGAGTTCCTCAGTCCCCTCAGTCCCCCAGCCTCCCAGGGCTGGCCCGAGGCACATGCAAGCCTCCAATGGCTACTGCCCAGCCACCCAGGGCTGGCCCTAGGCACAGGCAAGCCTTGGATGGTGGCTGCACAGTTGCCTATGGCCGCCTGAGGCTCAGGTAACCAGGGCTGGCCAAGGCTTGTGCTGCCGGCAGTGGCAGCAGCAGAGGTATGATTGGGGCTTCACCTTACCCTGATTGCCAGGTCACCTCCCACCCCTGAGGCTCCGGAACATTGAGAGGAGGCAGGCCGGGCTAAGGGACCCCCCTCCAGTGCATGAATTTTCTAGTTGGTGTATAAAAAGCTATAGATTTCTGTGTGTTCATTTTGTATCCTTCTATATTGAGAAATTCATTTATCAAATCTAGTAGTTTTTGATGGAGTCTTTAGGGTTTTTCTATGTCCAATATCATGTCATCTGCAAATAATGACAGTTTTACTTCTCCTTTTCCAATTTGGATGCTTTTTATTTATGCTTCTTGTCTGATCACTATGGCTAGTACTTTCAGTACTATGTCAAACAGGATTGGTGAGAGTGGGCATCCCTGTCTTGTTCTTATTCTTAGGAGAAATGGTTTTAGTTTTTGCCCATTGAGTGTGAGTTTGGCTGCAGGTTTGTCATATATGGCTTTTATTATGTTGAGGTATGATCCCTCTATTCCCACTTTGCTGATAGTTTTTGTCAAGAAAGGGTGTTGGATTTAGTCAAATGCTTTTTCTTCATCAATTGATATGACTATGTGATTTTTATCTCTCAATTTGTTTATGTGATGTGTCATGTTTATTTATTTATGGATATTGTACCATCCTTGCATCCCTGAGATAAATCCCACTTGGTCATGGTGTATGATCTTTCTAATGTAATATTGGATCCAATTTGCTAGAAATTTTTGAGTATTTTAGCATCTATGTTAATCAGGGATATTGGCCTGTATTCTCTTTCTTTGTAGTATCTTTATCTGGTTTGGGATTAGGATAATGCTGGCTTCATAGAAAGAGCTTGGAAGTGTTCCATCCTCTTGAATTTTTTTTTTTGGAATAATCTAAGGAGGATGGGTTTTAGTTCTTCTTTGAATGTATGATAAAACTTCCCTCTGAAGCTGCTGGCCCTGGGCTTTTGTTTCCTGGTAGTTTTTTTATTACTGCTTCAATTTCCCCCATAGTTATCGACCTATCCAGATTTTTAAAATTCTTCCTGATTGACTTTTGGAAGGTCGTATTTATTCCAGGAATATGTCCATCCTTCTAAGTTGACCAGTTTGTTGGGATAGAGTTGTTCATAGTATTTTTTACAATCCTTTATATTTCTGTGGGATAGGTTGCTACTTCATCTCTTTCATTTCTGATTTTGTTTATTTGGGTCCTCTCTCTTTGCTTATTGGTGAGCCTGGCTAGAGGTTCATTAATCTTGTTTATCCTTTCAAAGAACCAATTCTTGGTTTAATTGATCTTTCTTTTTTTTTTTTTTTTTTTGGTCTCTATGTCATTTATTTCTGCTCTGATCTTTATTATTATCTTCTTTCTGCTCACCCTGGGCTTTTCTTGTTGCTCTCTTTCTAGTTCTTTCAGTCATAGGATTAGATAATTTATTACCAGTTTTTCTTCTTTTTTGAGGTAGGCGTATTATACTATGAACTTCCCTGTCAGGACTGCTTTCACTGTGTCCCATAGAGTTTGGATTTGTGTTTTCATTGTCAATTGTTTCCAGTTTGTTTTTTTATTTCTTCTTTGATCTCTTTGGTAACCCAATCATTGTTTAATAACATGCTATTTAGTCTCCAATTGTTTGAAATTTTGATTGTTTTTATTGTAGTTGATTTCTAATATTATGCTATTGTGATCTGAAAATATGCTTGATATGATTTGAAACATCTTTAAATTATTTATTTTATTTTTATTTTCTAAATTTCATTTTGTTTTATGGCTATATTTTAATGAGGGGAGACAAATCATAAAGAAAATACACTGTATGATGCAGTTTTAGAGTGTCAGGGAAATTCTTATTAAGATAATAATTGAGCAGATATTTGAAAGAGGGGAGGAAGCAGAGCATGTGGAATATACCAAGTAGAGGGAATGGCAAAAGTGAAAAAAAACAACGATGTGGAATGATACTGGGTGTTAGAGGGACAGCACTAAGATCACTGTGGTTAAAGCAGTAAGCATCAAATAAGAATAATCCTATCTAATAAGGAGGGAATATGCTAATTGACTGCCCATGCCTTCAAAGATGGCAGTGCCCACAGCCACAAGATGGCAGACCCCTGTCCTTTTGGCTCCACCGGGGCGGCAGGCATGTGGCACAGTTGGGTCCGCCCCCAGATGGGTTCTGCCTCTGGAGTCCCCCAGTCCCCTCAGTCCCCCAGCCACCTAGGGCCAGCCCAATGCACAGGCAAGCATCGGATGGCGGCTGCCCAGCCACCCAGGGCTGCCCAAGTCTCAGGTAACCAGGGTCAGTCAAGGTTTGCACTGCCGGCAGTGGCAGCAGCAGAGGTATAATAGGGGCATCGCCTTCCCCTGATCACTGGGTTGCCTCCTGCCCCTGAGGGCTCCCGTACTGTGAGAGGGGGCAGGCCAGGCTGAGGGACCTCCCCTCCAGTGCATAAATTTTCAAGCACTGGGCCTCTAGTCTATAATAATAAAATGGTAATATGCTAATTAGACCAGATGTCCTTCTGGGTGTCATTCCAGACATTTTTTCAAACAAAGCCAGGGCTGGAGGGAAGCCCAGGTCCCAGGTGCCAGCTGGCTGCTGGAGCAAAGCTCAGGTCCTGGGTGCCAAAGGGAAGCTGGTGCTGGCAGCTGGGCAAAGGAAGGCCTACTCTTGCATGAATTCCGTGCATTGGGCCTCTAGTAGTAAATAAGTAAAGAGGTAGAGAAGCGTTAGATAGCATAGGGCTATGGACCATTGTCAGGTCTTTGCTTTTATTTCCTGTGAAGAAAATGAGAAGTCATTGTTTAATAGCATCAGTCTATCCATTGTGTTGAGAAGAGATTATAAAAAGCAAGAAAAATGTAGACAGATCACTAGGGGCCACTGCACTAACTCTGGGGAGATGCGATTATGGCTGGACCAAGGTGATGAGAAAATGCTGGACTTATTGATGTTAGAAAGTGGACATAACACCACACCTAAATGTTAATTTTTGGGGACTTGCAACCATAATTGTGTGTGTGTGTGTGTGTATTATTGATTTTTTGTGAACTCTTAGGTTCTGCATATTATTCTAGAAAGTGGAACACAGGAAATTTTTACTTTTTCTAAGAGAGAGAAGCTGAGTAGACATATTTATGCATTTAATTTATTTTTCGTTGCCACAGATTGAAAGAATTATTTTTGTTCAAAATAAAATTTATTCAGTACTATTAATACAAAAAACACTGATTCATAAAAGAAAAATAAATTAAAAAATGAAATAAGAATGTAATCTTTGAGCAAGACATTGGGGCTTGAATACTTAGTGATTCTTTTGCTTTAAGTTTTTAAATAAAATAGTGAAATCTTATGCATAAAGTAACAACCAACCATTTTAAATATACATAAGATGGTCAGAAAAATAATATAAGTATTACAGCTTAGTCTGATTCCTAATTTGAGATAAATGACCCTCAGTATAAGAAAAAAATTCTCATATCCATCACTAGATGGATACTTCTAGATGACTATAAAGACCCAATAACTTGGAGGGGAACTATTGATTCAGACTCTAATAGCATTATGAATATTTGTTTGTGAAACAGAATTGAATGAGATCTTTTTCTGACTTCAATTATAGCCATAAAATTGGCAACATATGTCCTTTCTTGCTTCAAAAATGCATATGCTAAGGAATATTCAAATTGACATTCACCATCCTTGGTTATTTATAAAATCTAGGGCAATGTATAAGAATACTATCCATCATCTGTGTTGGACATATTTCTTTCAAATGGAAGCATGTTATTGAAATTCTGTTTAGCTTCATATGGTCAATCTTTTTAAATGTAGAAATTCCAGTGACCATTTTGTGGTTGGCATATTTTTTTGCTTTATAAAATCTGATTTCCTTTAAATAGAGACATGATGTACATGACATTGAAGATGACTTAAAAAGGGTGTGGTCCTTAACAAGAGGCAGTTTGAGAGTGGAGTTAATAAAACAACAAGGCATCTAAGGTGTCTCCAGATTCCTCATGTGGCAGCTTCCACTTACGAGAGTATCTTATTATTCTACCTACATCAGTCCTCCTGAACCTGAGGGAATCAGTTTGGTTTCTTGGATGTCCCCAGGCTGCTGCAGGGCCAGCCTGATTTCTACCTCCACAGCTACCTGTCATCTCCAGGAATTCCTCAAATCATTTTTAGTGCCCCCTGCTATACTCAGCCCCAATCAAAGTAAGGGTATGGCTTACTCCCCAACTCTGGTAGGAGACCCAGGACTGAGTTATCATCAAGTATTTTCAAAAGAGTCTCACAGAGAGATGGTTTCACCATACTCCCTGTAGTCTTCATGGAGAAATTGTACAGGCTGGCTAGGAAAGATGATATATAGATGATATAGATGATAGATAGATAGATAGATAGATAGATAGATAGATAGATAGATAGATAGATGATAGATTATATGTTGATAGATTAAATAGATGATAGAAAGATGATCGATGATAAATAAGGATACATAGAAGGATAGATATTAGATAGATGATAGATAGATAGATAGATAGATAGATAGATAGATAGATAGATGATAGATTATATGTTGATAGATTAAATAGATGATAGAAAGATGATCGATGATAAATAAGGATACATAGAAGGATAGATATCAACTAGATGAGAGTTGATAAATATACAGGAGAATATTATCAGAAGAAAATTGCTGAGTGTTTGCATTCTTGCCACAACAAGAGTAAGGTGAGCCAAGATCAAGGGAGTGATAAACTGTGTAGTAGTAAGATACAAATAAGTGTTGTAATTGCACATGAACCACATCATGGAAAAACTACAGGCAAATGAAGTAAACAGTAATTCAAGGCAGACATAAAATCTTGCTAGCTTCATTGTGGCAAAATCCAGAGAGGAGTTTATATTAATACAAGAAGGAGGTGGTATCAGACTGGATACCCTAGATATTTGGTAACAACTCCCAAATATCAATGGCTAAAAGCAAACAAACATTCATTTCTTGGTCATGTTCTCTATCCTTTGAGTGTTGTTACTCAGCTGTTGTTGAGGAAATTTTTGGTCACTAAGTCAATGTGTGTGTGTGGGGGGGGAGTCCTGGAGGGTCTTCCATCATTAATTAAGAGCTCTGGTCTAGAAACATCACCATGCATTTTCTCTCACCACTTAAGTCAGGAAGAGTCATATGGCCCTACCTAACCATGAGGGTCCAGGAAATGCAACCTTACCAGGAGATGGGGGAAAAACAGAAGTACTCATTGACTGTTGCTGGCTACCACCATCTGCCCTTCTGTTCATCTATATTCTGTTCATCTTTCTTTTTTCTTTTTTTTTATGGTATCTTTTTTTAAAAAAATAAATCTTTATTGTTGAAAGTATTGCATATGTTCTTTTCCCCTCCATTGCCCTCTCCCACCTGCCTCCATCTTTCATTCCAAACAGAAAAGAGGCTCACTCCTACCCCATGTGAGACAAATCATTTGATCTAGTCATTGAGCTCAAAGTTTAGAATCCACATGTGATTCATAACCCCAAAACCTCAGTGATTCTCCCATGTCTCACTGCAGCTGGCCACCTTCTGAGCCAGAACACAGAGGGTCCTGGACATCGTCTCTCCTCCAGAGAGCAGAGATTTTGGCTCCCAACCTATCTGGGTTTACTCTCTCTTGTAAAGGAGAAGTAGTTTCATGGATGTTGGGAAGGGAGCGTAGATAGAATATTTAGGTTTGCATATTCTACAAGTAATTTTGAAAGACTAATACACAGTGCTTGTGAAGATGTGTTGAAAAAACTGCCTTAACACCTTTTTGTAGGACAGCACCTAGCAATGCATTAAAAATGTTTAACAAATGGTTTGTAGAAATTATAGTCCTACCATTTTATAAACATTTTAATTATTAGTTTGGAAAATAGAAAAATTTGATAATTATTGGTAAAATACTGCTGAATATATGGTCTCACAACCAGAATTTAAAGTATACATATTTTGTTTCCAAGGTCTTATAGAAACTATTGTTGTTCTCTCATAACATTTTGCATTTATCTTTAATAATCTCCTTCTCACTGTGACTAAATATACTATAAGTACATTATGTAAAGTCTCTAGAGAAAACATGTTCTAATATGCAAGTTTTAAGTGTATGAAGTATATACTTTTAAATAAGCTTTCTTTTTTTAAGAAATTAGACAAGTATTTGAATGATCTGTTTTAATTATTCTACAGAACAAATTACTCCCAAATTTAGACGCTTAAAACACAGCTATTTAATTTATATTCTTTTAATTCTATAATCTGAGCAGGACTTGGTAGGGATTTTTCTCTCTCATCTCTGCCCTACATGGGTCAGCTGGTGTGGCTCAACTGAGGTTGGTCCCACTCATATGCTGGCAACAAAGTGAGAAGTCAGCTGAGCTGTTAGTTGAGGTTCAGTCTTTCTCTGTATGGCTGGACCATAACATGTAAGCTCAGGAGCTGTAGGCAGACATGTTCTTCACTGTGTAGAAGGAGGTGGAAAAAAAGTTTGTTGTGAACTAGATCCAAAAGATGACAGACAGAGAGACCTGTTTCTAATTCATTCCCATGCCCACCTGTATGCCTACCAAGAGATGAGTCTAGATAGCTCTCTAGATGTACTCATTACTCTTTGGGTAGCACAACTGAAAGCTGCCTTAGTATATCTGAGTCTGCAAAACAGAAGAGTATGCCTATCCTAGCCACTGGCACTGAGGCTCTTTTCTCTTAACGGCCCTGACCACTGACAAATAAATATGTAGAGCATTATGGGGCAGGCCTCCTCACTACTGGAACTTTGCCTTTGGTGCATACAGATCATCCACACCTTACTTAACCTGTGGATGTTGAGATCCAGGGTGATTGATTGTTCCCTCCTCTTTCCTAAAATTTTCCTTAGTTATCCTTATCTTATAACTGTATTGTGGAGCACTAGTGGTTTGTAGTCACAACTTTGTTGTTTGACAGTTTCTTATTTTGAGATAAATAAATTATTTTTTGTACTCTTAAGTTTATTAAAGTTTGGTTTCTGTTATTAGTAGAAGAATCATAACTATGTAACTATAGCTTCTTTAAACCACAATTATCACTTAAAAAATGGGGCAAACAATATCAGTTGAAACAACACATATACAACTATTAGTACACAAAACATGCTCAGTAAATTTAAGCAGAATACTTCTTGAAGGATCAATATTATTAAAATATGCAAATTAGCCTTGGCTGGTGTGGCTCAGTTGGTTGAGCTACAGTCATCCTGTGTACATCAAAAGGTCACTGGTTTCATTCCCAGTCAGGGCATATAGCCAGGTCTGGGTATGTGTGTGAGGCAACTGATCAATGTTTCTCTCTCACATCAATGTTTCTCTCTCTTTCTTCCTTCCTGTCTCCTTCCCTCCCTCCATCCCTTCCCCTCTCCCTCTAAAATAAATAAAAGCATATAAAAATATGCAAACAATTGAAGGATCTTAAAAATAAATCACTTTCTACTCCAGTGTGATTTGATTTAGTGATGGGCCACTTTCAGTATTAAGTAAAGATTGGTAAAATTAATTACACTTTAATTCTGTTGTATTTCATCTTTTTCTCTCATCAGCTAGACTACTTTCTTATTCCTAATATTTTATTAGTTATAATATTCAACTCATTCCTTGATATATATATATATATATATATATATATATATATATATCTGTATCTTTTTATAATTGTTCATTTTGCTAATTAATATTCAAATTTCCTTATTTTTCTTCTAACTTTACAGGCTTTGTATAGTTAGGATGCTTTTGGCTCCGAGTAACCTCTCTGCCCCTTAACCTGGACTCGGTGGCTAAAACAACAATTTTATTATTTTGCATAAGATAAAGTCTATAAGTACAATGAGTCTATATTTGGTTAAGTTAGAGTCTAAATAAAATGTCAGAAACTCAAGTTCTTTCCACCTTGCCTCTCTACCTTCTTTAGCCTGTTGGCTTTGTTCTGTAGCAGTCATCCTTAACAAGTGCAGATGACCACTGCTTCAGTTGCCATTTCACAAAACAGCATCTATATATATTTTTTTAAAAAGGCCTATTCTTCATTTGTATATCTTTATAATCAATGAATGCTTTCCTTGAAGTCCCAGACACATTTTCTCATGTCCCAGTAGCAAGAATTGCACAATATAACAATTCATAAACCAGCTGTTAGAGAGAGAAATAGGATTAATATTATGGACTTCAGAAGTAAAACGAAAAATTTTACAAAAACCAGCCTTTATATATGGTATTGGGAGTAATTTGGGAATGTAGAAGACAAGGCAGAAATGAAAAAGATGTACAGTACCTTTAATCACCCAGAGTCGTGATGCTGCCTCAAACGAAGTAACACAATCTCACAGCCCTTAGTTTGGCACCTCAATGTTCTTACATGATTGTGTGAGACTTTGGGCTCAGGTTTAAGTCTGCTTCTCTCAGTTTGTGCTTTAGGTTATATTAGGAACCTTGAAAGCACATTGAGGAATCTGGATCAAGCAAGTGACAGCTCAAAGGGCACATCCCCAAGGAAAGGCAACATGTGTTTTAGGAGTTCCCAGACATAAATGGATAAGACTGTGAATGAAGCTTCACAGCATCAAATAGGGATGAGAGTGAGGGAAAACCCAGTATGCTATTGTTACAAAAATTCCATTTTCATTTCTAATAGTGGCAGATATATTTTTTCCAAACCAGGCTTCTTCCTCTTCTCCTTATTTATTTATTTATTTAGAGACACAACTGACAAGATTTTCCTATCTCCCTTGTATTTAGGTGTGGCAATAGGACTTAGTTCAATAAAATATTGATGGAAGTTATGCACACCACTTCTTTACACGGAATATGGAAACCTCCTATCACAATTAATCTCCCTTCCCTTTCTGGCTGATTGAATGCAAACAACCAACTTTTCAACCCTTCTTCCAGAGCAGCTTAAGGAACCATGCAAGTGTTGAAGATAGCAAACCCACAGATGGAAGAATCCTACTGGAAAGCCCCCTCTGTCCCTCCACAAGCACACCCTTCCTCACCTAATCTCCTCCCTCCTCTCCCATCCCCCGCAGAACACCAGAGTGAACCTGTCATCTGAGCAAGAAATAATTGTGTTGTTTTTATTTTATGTCATTTTATTGTGTTAGTACTGAGATTTCAAACCTTATCTGATATTGCAGCTAGCAAGCATCTCATTAATAAAAAATTCCCTAGTCTTTGAGGGCATAGGTAAACAGGTGCCATACTGAACTATAATAGCAATTGTTTGTGGGTACTTTTCCTTTTCTTTTTTATCTATCTTTTGTATCCATATCTTTTATTTATAGGAAGTACTAACTTTTGTTTGTTTGGTCTGTACACTAATTAAATATTATATGTATTCATTGTCAACACATACACACACACACACACACACACATATATATATATATATATATATATATATATATATATATATATATATACACACACATACATACACACACACACACACACACACACACACACACATACACATTGGGCATCTCTGAAAAAAGTAGAATCTTCCATACCACTGTGTATCACAACTCTCAGCTGGGCTTGTCAATGGAGCACAGTTTCTCCATTTGCCACCATCTTTACTCTTCCCAAATGTATCATGACCATCCCACCTCCCCCATTTATGTTTCCTGCCAGTCTCTGGAGCCCTTAGGACTTGTTAGCCCTTTTCTCCAGAAAGAGTACTATGGTTTCTGAAGGGTGTTCTTTGGTTAGTTTGTTTCTCTGTTTTCTCCCAATGAACTTCAAATACACTTGCAAGTTGTGAGGGCAGGATGGGGTCTCTTTCTCCTTTTGTTCATCACAGTGACTATAATACTCATGAGCACAGAATCAGTACTTCACCTGGCACTTAATCTCCTCAAGCCTTTCTTTCCCCTACCCTCCTGTTTGGTGGGCTTTTCATCTCTCCAAAATGACCACAGTGGAGCTTTCCTGCTCCTTTTCTTTCTAATCCATTTTAAACTATTGTTCTGATACAGGACTTGAAAGGCAAAGAACATTAAGATAGAGCCACTAAAATTGTGACTCTTCCTCGGACATGGAACTATCAATTATTGCAGACTATGTCCCACTGCACTCACACTGGCAGCAACATAATGAAGCCCCATAGAGAAATGGAGAGAAAGAGCTCTTCACACAGGCAGACAAGGATGGGAACATGTGGATAAAGCTTTTTTTTTTTTATATATATAACTAGTGTTTCTTTAAAAGGTTTTGCTGGGGGGAAAGTAAAGCTTGTCTTAAAAAGTAGCACTTGGCATGTTTAAATTTGGTATTACATAAGTAACAGGCATTAAGGTAACTACTGAGGGGAACCACATAATTGCCTCATGGCCTAGGAATTCTGAGGAAATGGTTAAATTCTTCAGTTTTATAATTTTTGTTTAATTTTTAGAGAACCACAATAATACAGTCCTGCTTCCTCATAGCTTTCTCTTGGCTATTTTACTCAAATCTAACTTTCTTTTCCCAAAGCTTAAAGGAATGGCTCAGTGAGAGAAATGGGCACTATTTAATGGAAGTAATTTCAAATTCCAGCAAAGTTCTGCTTGAGTTTTTCTCCTTTCCATTAGCATGCTAATGTCCATCTGGCTTCAGTGATAGCATCTGCCCTTAAAATTACCCTTTCACTTTCAATACAGGGTTGTGCTCTCAAGTACATTTTGGGATGGAATCTCTCCTTTGTCACCCTCCTGGCTTATGGGCTTTCTTATGAGTAATATTATAATTCACAGTTTTTTCCCCCTTTTTTCAGACTAGCAGGCTAATTCAAGATTCATTTTCCCTTCCTGGATATATAAAGGCCAGGCTTCAGATCAATTTTAACCATTCTATCATTGGTGAAATTGTTCTTGAGTGGGTTATTTGCAGAACTGGTTCTTTGAGCTTGAGCCTGCTCCACCAGCCTATATTGCAGGTGGAATGTGTCCAGGCAAGATAATTTTTCGAGTACATAATGAAAATTGGATCCAAGATGGCTGCCGATGGGATGGCAGGCTGCAAAATAGTGTGTGAGTGAGAGAGTGAAAAGAGAGTGCATGGATCTGTGGGGAGTGTTTGTATTTGTGAGTGAGGGACAGCTATATTCTATAGGACTGTTGGGGACTGGTGGACCAGGCTCCCCTGGCTGGGCAGCCTCTACTACTGTTGAAATCTCTCCTGGAGTGGCCAGTTCTGCCACAGAGACTGTGCCATCTTGAAGGGGAGAGTGGCTGTGATCAGAAGCCCAGCTTTACCTTCAACTGGGGAGACCTCGGATACCTCCTAGGACCCTACAACCACAATGTCCAGGAATCAGCTGCCTCAGCTGTGAACCCACAAACTCCAAGACTCCAGCCTCCCTGACTGTGGGTGCCTAGAAAGTTTGTCCAGATGGAGACAAAGCAGCACCAAATATGCAGACGGGTCCTGCACCTTCTCACAGAGCAGATAGAAGGAACAGCTGAATCAAACAACATCAACCTGAAATTGGCAAATTAAACACAGCTGGTGAGGCAATCCTTGGATGAAAAGGTCAGAGATCAATCACCTAGAGAGAGCTTTACCTCCTCAGATTCATCAGGATAGTTGTTGTTTGGGTGTTTTTTGTTTTCATTTTTTGGATTAGTTGTTGACTGTTTTTGCATTCATCTCTGGGTGTTTCTTGTTTGCATTGTTTGAAATAGTTGTTGTTTTTTGGAGTTATATACATATACATATATTTTCCCCCTTCTTTTTTCTTCTCTTTCTTTTCTCTCTTATATTTTTTCCTTTTCTCAATATCATTTTTGCACTCTTTTCTCTCCACCAATTCTCTTTTCTCTGGTGGTCACCTTTATTTGGGTTTACTAGTATCGTGAATACATTTTTGTTTGGAGATCTGTGTGTTGTGTCTTGTCATGTTGTATTTTGTGCCTTTAAGTCAATGCAGGAGAGAGAGAGCTACATAACCAGACACCCTGAGAGGAGCAGACATGGGAAGACAAAGAAACAGACACCATACAAAAGAAAAGGAGGAATCACTGGAAAAGGAAGTAGACAAAATGGAGGCAAGCAATATGTCAGAGAAAGAATTCAGAGCAATGGTCATAAAGGACGCTGAAAAGGCTGGAACGCAAATTCAGCTATATGTGTAAGAACCAAGAGGAAATGAAGAGGAACCAAAGAGAAGTGAAAAATGACATGACTGCAATAAAGAACACAATAGAAAGCATCAATAGTAGATTAGAATAAGTGGAGTACCACATTAGTGAGCTGGAAAACAAGGTAGGAAATAATACCTAACCAGTGCAGCAACTAGAAATTAAAAAAAAAAAAAAAAAAAAAAAAAACTTAAAAAAATAGGAGGAGAGCCTAAGGGAACTTTGTGACAACACGAAACAAAACAACATCCGCATAATTGGGGTGCCAGAAGTAGGAAAACTGGGCAAGGATTAGAAAACCTGTTTAAAGAAATATTTACAGAAAACTTTCCTGTTATTGGGAAGAAAAAACTATCACAGGTCCAAGAGCTCACAGAGTCCCAAACAAGATGAATCCCAAAAGACTGACACCAAGAGACATTATAATGAAATTGGCAAACACCACCAACAAAGTAAGAATCATAAAGGCTGCCAGAGAGAGACAGAAAGTTACCTACTAGGGATCTCCCAATAGACTATCAACTAATTTCTCAACAGAAACACATCAGGCCACAGGGAATGGAATGAAATATATAAAGTCATGCAAAACAAGGGTCTGAATCCAAGAATATTGTAATCAGCAAAGCTATCAATCAAAGTTGAGGGTGAAATCAGGAGCTTCACAGACAAAAAAGGACTAAGGGAGTTTATTACCACCAAACCAACAATGCAAGAAAAGTTAAAGTATCTGCTGTAAAAAGAAGAAATAGGAAGGGAAGAAGGAACACTGGCATAAAGAATAAAAATGGCAACAAACAAGTACATATCAATAATAACTTTAAATGTAAATGGATTACATGCCCCAATCAAAATATATAGGGTAGCTGAATGGATAACAAAACATGACCCACATATCTGCTGTCTACAGTAGACTGACCTCAAAATACAGGACTCACACAGACTGATGGTGAAGGGATGAAAAAAGGTTTTTCAGGTGAATGGAAATGAAAAGAAAGTTGGGTTAGCAATACTTATATCTGACAAAATAGACCTCAAAATTAAGTCCATAATAAGAGATAAGGAAGGCCACTTCATAATATTAAAGGGAGCAATTCAACAAGAAGATGTAATTCTGGTAAACATCTATGCACCCAATACAAGAGCACCCAAATACATAAAAAAAACTTCTGGAGGATATCAAGGGAGTGATTGACAGAAATACAGTCATTGTAGGGGACTTTAATACCCCACTAACACCACTGCACAAATTCACTAAACAAAAAATCAGCAAAGAAATATCAATACTAAATGACTCACTAGATCAGATGGAATGTCATCTTAACATCTTCAGAATATTTCACCCCAAAGCCACAAAATAGACATTATTCTCAAGTGCACATGGGTCATTTTCAAAGATAGACCACATATTGGGACACAGGCAAAGTCTCTTCAAATTCAAGAAGATAGAAATCATATCAAGCATCTTCTCAAATCACAATGGCATACAATTAGAAATCAACCACAGTGTCCAATATGTTAAAGAAAAAACTCTAATAAAGAGGGAATATACAGGGGAGGGCAGTTGGGGGTGATCAGGCTAGCAGGGGAGTGGTTAGGGGGTGATCAGTCTGGCAGGCAGATGTGGTTAGGGGCAATCAGGTAGGCAGGCAGGCAAGCGGTTGGGAGCCAGCAGTCCTTTGAGGGGTCCCAGATTGGAGAGGGTGCAGGTTGGGATGAGGGACACACCCCACCCAGTGCATGAATTTCATGCACCGGGCATCTAGTTAAAAGTATAAATAAAAATGTGTGAAAAAATTATAAAACTGCTAATTCAGTAATTCTGCTTTTATGATTGTTAGAGAAGAAATTTGTATGTTTGTTAATGTTTTATTCACTGCAGTAGAAGTTTAAAAAAAGAGTGTGTTAAATCTTTATGCATTTTGTAAAACATTAATAATGGCTTCATATTGTAGTACATGACAGTTTTCTTATGGCATTCTATATTACTTCTTTTCCTTTTTAAAAAAACATTGAATTAATTATGTTTGCTTCAGTTCTTCTAAATTTAAAAAAAAACAAATAAACAAAAACAACAAACAGCTATAAGTAGGGGGAAAGGCAGTATATGGGAACTCTGCACTTTCCACTCAATTTTGCTGTAAACCTACAACAGCTCTTAGTAATACACACACATATACACATAGTATCCCAATTTGAGCATTCAAATGTTAGTTTAATTTAAAATAAGAAATTTCTAAAAAGTTCAAACTTGGGGGGCAGGAGTGGGTGGGGAGAGGTCAATGGGGGGAAAAGGACACATATGTAATACTTTCAATAATAAAGAATTTTTTAAAAATCTAATTTATTTGTCCAGACTTTTTCAGAAGGTACAAAATAAACTAGTTACATAAACTTTTTTATTGTTTAAAATATTACATATAGTAGTACATATATCTCCTTTTTTTTCCCATTGACCTTCCCCCAGACTCCCCTACCCCTGTTGCATGCCCTCATCCCACCCCCCCGCCCCCAGTGTCTTGTGTGCATTGGTTGTGCTTAGATGCATGCATACAAGTCCTTTGGTTGATCTCTTTCCCCCGCTCCCCAACACTCCTCAGCATTCCCGCTGTAATTTGACAGTCTGTTCAATGCTTTACTGCCTCTGTATCTATTTTTTTGTTCATCGGGTAATAATGTTCTTTATTTTCTATAAATGAATGACATCATGTGGTATTTTTCTTTCATTCCCTGGCTTATTTCACTTAACATAATGCTCTCCAGATCCATCCATGCTGCTGCAAATGGTAAGAATTCTTCTTTTTTATAGCAGCGTAGTATTCCATTGTGTAGATGTACCATGGTTTTCTAATCCACTCATCTGCTGATGGGCATTTAGGCTGTTTCCAAATCTTAGCTATGGTGAATTGTGCATCTATGAACATAAGGGTGCATATATCCTTTCTGATTGGTGTTTCTAGTTTCTTGGGATATATTCCTAGAAGTGGTATTACTGGGTCAAATGGGAGTTCCATTTTTAGTTTTTTGAGGAAACTCCATACTGTTCTCCACAGTGGCTGCACCAGCCTGCATTCCCACCAGCAGTGCACAAGGTTTCCTTTTTCTCCACATCCTCTCCAGCACTTGTCATTTGTTGATTTGTTGATGATAGCCATTCTGACAGGTGTGAGATGGTACTGCATTGTCATTTTGATTTGCATCTCTCAGATAATTAGTGACTTTGAACATGTCTTCATATGTCTCTGGCCTTCCTTCTTCTTTTGAAAAGTGTCTATTTAGGTCCGTTGCCCATTTTTTTTATTGGATCATTTATCTTCCTTTTATTAAGTTGTATTAGTTCCCTGTACATGTTGGAGATTAAACCTTTATCAGTGATAAAATTTGCAAATATGTTCTCCCATACTGTGGGCTTTCTTGTTGTTTTGTTGATGGTTTCTTTTGCTGTGCAAAAGCTTTTTATTTTGATGTAGTCCCATTTGTTTATTTTCTCTTTAGTTTCCATTGCCCTAGGAGAGGTATCTGTGAAGAAATTGCTTTGGCATACGTCTGAGATTTTGCTGCCTGTGGATTCCTCTAGTATTTTTATGGTTTCCCATCTTATATTTAAGTCCTTTATCCATTTTGAGTTTATTTTTGTGTGTGCTGTAAGTTGGTGGTCTAGTTTCATTTTTTTGCATGTATCTGTCCAATTTTCCCAACACAATTTATTGAAGAGACTGTCTTGACTCCATTGTATGTTTATGCCTCCTTTGTCAAATATTAATTGAGCATAGTGGTTTGGGTTGATATCTGGGTTCTCTATTCTATTCCATTGGTCTATATGTTTGTTCTTGTGCCAGTACCAGACTGTTTTGAGAACAGTGGCTTTGTAATACAGCTTGATATCTGGTATTGAGATCCCACCTACTTTGTTCTTCTTTCTCAGGATTGCTGTGGCTATTCGGGGTCTTTTTTTTATTCCAGGTGAATTTTTGAAGAGTTCTTTCTAGGTCTGTGAAATATGCTGTTGGTATTTTAATGGGGAGTGCATTGAATCTATAGATTGCTTTGGGTAGTATGGACATTTTAATGATGTTGATTCTACCTATCCATGAACATGGTAGGTTCTTCCATCTGTTTACGTCTTCCTCTATCTCTTTTTTCAGTGTCCTACAGTTTTTCACGTATAGGTCTTTTACCTCCTTAGTAAAGTTTATTCCTAGGTATCTTAAATTTTTTGGTGCGATGGTAAATGGGATTGCTTTTTTAGTCTCTCTTTCTGTAAGTTCACTATTGGTGTATAGAAATGCGATAGATTTCTTGGCATTCATTTTGTATCCTGCTACATTGCTGAATTCATTTATTAAGTCTAATAGTTTTTTTATGGAGTTTTAGGGTTTTTTAAGTACAGTATCATGTCATCTGCAAATAAGGACAGTTTTACTTCTTCTTTTCCAATTTGGATGCCTTTTATTTCTTCTTCTTGTCTAATCACAATGGCTAATACTTCCAGTACTATATCGAACAGGAGTGGTGAGAGTGGGCATCCCTGTCTTGTTCCTGTTCTTAGGGGAAATGGTTTAATTTTTGCCCATTGAGTATGATGTTGGCTGTTACATAAACTTTTTTTTATCTACCATTCAGTTGAACTGTAAAATACATACAGTAGCACCAACTCCCTTCATCTCTGGCCCTGCTTCAGACACTGCACAGGCACCCTTATTGTTCTCACACAGCCTTGCCTCTATCCCTCTCCTGATTATGAAGATAAGGTATATAACATTGTTCAGGAACTTAGTAAGCACCTGATGATTTTTGAGAATTTTTCAATAAACTTATGTCTCTGAAAACTAATGCAAATATAGAAAAACACGGGATAAACTGTGTTTTTATTATGCACAAAAATTACAGTGAACTAAGCTAAAAACTGTGGTCAAATTATAGCTATTTAGAAAAATCCCTTTCTCTTATATCAAACAAATCAAGGTCCAAAATGAAAATGTACATGCACTTTATAAAACAAACCTGCTCCTTGGAAGGGAACTGTATTTTCCACATGTTTGCTATATAAATCTCACAAGTATAAGCAATCCGTTTGTCTTCATATAACCTTCAACCACTTCATTCCCCTAAAATTGCTCGATCATTTAAATATAACTTACCTCTGGGTGGTAAAGTTTCTCAGCACGTTCTTTAACTTATTAGAAGCCTGAGACTTGAAAGCAAAATGTAGATACTCCTGGAAAATTATGGATAAATGTTGACAAAAAATTTTTCACAAAATACCTCACGGATATGAATGACCTTACCTAGAAGCAACATCAATGCAGGAATGGGCACAGAGAGGCCATAAAGTCCATTCTCTTGTCTACCTGGGACTGCACCATGGGGTTGAACTTACATGAAGGCTATGAAGTTGGGAAGTAATGGAGAAGTTTGAGTGTTTTTAGTTAGGGTGCAGTCTGGATACTGAAACTACCTTGTTATTTTAACAAAGACAATGTAATATAGACAACTACAGGCCCAGTGCATGAAATTCATGCACGCGGGGGTGGTGTCCCTCAGCCCAGCCTGCACCTTCTCTAATCGGAGACCCCTCGAGGGATGTTCAACTTCCTGTTTACAGGGATTGGGCCATTGGGGTATGGCCAGCCTGAGTGAGGGGCTGAGGGCTGTTTTCAGGCTGGCCACACCCCCTTCAGGGTGGGGGTCCCCACTGGGGTGCCTGGCCAGCCTGGGTGAAGGCTGATGGTTGTTTGCAGGCTGGCCAAGCTCCCCAGCAGGATCCCTCACCCCATGAGGGTGTGGCCAGCCTGGGTAAGGGGCTTTTTTTTTTCAGCGCCTCCTTGAGCTGAGGCCAGGGCTGGCTGGAAGCAGGTATCTGGGATTTATTTATCTTCTATAATTGAAACTTTGTAGTGTTGAGTGGAGGCCAGGTCTGGCCAGGGTGGGCAGGAAGCTTGGCTTCCTCCATTGCCAGGGGCAACCCAAGCCTCCCGCTTGCTCCAGCTCCATGTTGGCTGCCATATTAGTTAGGTTAATTTGCATACTCATTCCCAATTGGCTGGTGGATGTAGCAGAGTGATGGTTAATTTGCGTGTTTCTCTTTTATTAGTGCAGATTATTAACCAAGTCTTAAAGAACTTTAAAGATAAAAAAGGAGAAACTGAAGACTCACAGTGAAGCAAATGTGGGAAGCAATTACCATTCCTGGGTCTGAAGAACAAGGAAAGATGTTGGAATTATCCAAATTTAAAAGCTTTCAGGAGGCTTCCAGTTAAGATGACAGAGTAAGTCAATGTTGGATCTACTCCTCCCACAACAACATCAAAATTGCAACTGTGCTACAGAACAACCACCATTGAGAACCACCTGAAGTTCTATAACTAAGAATAAGCCACATCAATACTGATAGGAGGGGCAGAGATGTGGAATGGACTTGTCTCATACCCACATATGGTGGTTAAAAATCAGGAGAGAAATCTTGACTATGGAGGTTCACCCTGAGGAGCAAGGAGTCCCAGCCCCACACCAGGCTCCCCAGCCCAGGGTTGCAGTGCCAGGAATAGAAGTCCCCATAACTTCTGGCTGTGAGAACCAGCCAGAATTGTTGCTGAGTGAGATGGAGGGCTGTTAGAATCCTAAGATTCATCTTAAAGGGCACACAGAGACATATTCACTGACAAGCTCACTCACGCTGACCTCCAGTGCTGGGGCAGCAGATCAAAGGCACCAGGAAAATACAGGCAATAATTGAATTTTCTGACTTTAAGGCAAGGACTGGAGGGGTAGCTTTCTCCCATACAGAAGTACTGGTAGAAGCTGTTGTTCCTTTGCTGAGCCCTTCCCCTGCAGTTTCAGGCAGGCACCATATCTGGGTCTCTAACAATCTGACTAACACTATTTACCTCACCCTGATAATTCCCTGAGACCCTGCTCTATCCAATTTTCAGGCCTGTCCAAGCCACTTCCAGTAACTTTTCCATACAAATGGCCTCTCTTAGTTCGTGCTACAAACTTTCTTAAAATCTCTCAAAGGTTTACAAATTTCAAACAAGCAGCATCCAGCCTTAGCATGCCCCCATATCTCTTACTAAGCAGCCCCAAGATGAGACTAGTGGCAGCTGGCCTCAGTTCACAGCTTAACCTCTCCCAGGCACCCACAAGGCCAGCACAAGTGGCAACTATCTACAGATCACTTTGTAGCTTATACCAGATGCCCGAGTCAGGAAATAGGGAGTGGGTGATTTTGACTTGTACTTCCAAAGAGGATCAGAAACAACACACCCAGTGGTCAGCTTCAGACTACACCATAAGACCACCCAACCACCTCCATAGAAAACACACTTGAAGGGTGGACTTATCAGACACCAGAGGCCTGCTAAAACAAATCGTGCTCCATAGGGCCAGCCCCTGTACAACAGCTTCTCCACTGTAATCATGGCCAATCCTCACAACCAATCAGCCTGGGGGTCAATCTCTCCCATTGACATGCCAACAGCAATCAAGACTCAACTGTAAGAGGAGGGCACACAAAACTCACACAAGGGACACACCTGGAACACTGGCCTCAGGTGACTAAGAAAACTCCTCCACTGGGCCCCACAAGAGACTTACTACATAAAACCACTTTGCCAGGATCAGGAGATGTAGAAGCTCTATATAATACATAGAAACAAGCACAGGGAGGCTGCCAAAATGAGAAGATAAAAGAAACATGTCCCAAATGAAAGAATAGAAAAACACTCCAGAAAAAGAAATAAACAAAATGGAGATAAGCAAGATACCAGATACAGAGTTCAAAACATTCATATAAGGATGCTCAATGATATTATAACTTCAACACAGATATAGGAAACATAAAAATAGAGATAAAAAATCATAAAAAAGAACCAGTCATAAATGAAGAATACAGTAACTGGAACGAAGAACACATCATAGGAAATCAACAGAAGAAATGATGAAACAGAGGATCAAATCAGCTATTTGAAAGATAAAGTAGCAAAAAACACCCTAACAAAATAACAAAAAGAATATTAAAAATGAAGATAGTTTAAGGGATCTCTGGGACAACATCAAGCATACCAATATTTACATTATAAGAGTACCAGAAGGAGAAAAGAGAGAGAGCAAGGAATTGAAAATCTATTTGAAGAAATAATGATGGAAAACTTTCCTAACCTGGCAAAGGAAACAAGTGGACAAGTCTAAGGAGCACAGAGAGTCTCAGACAAGATAAACCCAAAAAGGCCTACATTAAGACACATCATAATTAAAATGTCAAAGGTTAAAGACAAGAAGAGAACTTTAAAAGCAACAAGAGCAAAGCAGTTAGTTACCTACAAGAGAGCTCCCATAAGAATGTCAACTGATTTCTCAACATAAACTTTGCAGACCAGAAGGGACTGGCACAAAATGTTCAAAGTGATAAAAAGCTAAGACCTGCAACCAAGATTAATTTACCCAAGGAAACTATCATTTAGAATCTAAGGACAAATAAAGAGCTTCCCAGACAAGATAGAACTAAAGGAGTTCATCACTACTAAATGAGTAGTCGAAGAAATGTTAAAAGGACACTTAAAAAAAAAGATTAAAGATATGAATACAAATGGCAATAACTACCTGGTACATATCATAAGCAATTTCTTTAAATGTAATTGGATTAAATGCTCCAATCAAAAGATATAAGGTGGCTGAGTGGATAAGAAAAAAAGACCCTAATATATGCTGTCTACAAAAGATTCAATTCAAATAAAAAGACACATATAGACTGAAAGTAAAGCAATGGAAATTTTTTTTATGAAAATGGAAACCAAAAATGCTGGGGTCAAAATATTTATATTAGGCAAAATAGACTTTAAAACAAATGTTATAACAAGAGACAAAGAATGACCAAAGAAAAACAAAACACTATTTAAAAGCATATGCATCCATATTTTTCACTGCAGCATTATTTACAATAGCCAAAGTATGGAAGCAACCTAAGTGTCCCTAAATAGATGAATGAATAAAGAAGATTATAATCAGCTCTAAAAATAATAGAAATCTTTCCATCTGCAACAACATGGATAGGCCTAAAGGGTATTGTGCTGAGTGAAGGTAAGTCAGGCAGAGAAAGACAAATGCCAGATGATTTCACTTATATGTGGAATCTAAAAAAACAAGAAAGCAAACAAAATAGAAACAAACTCACAGATACAGAGAATATTTTGATGGTTGTCAGATGGGAAGGTGGTAGGAGAAGGGGTAAAAAGGAGGAGGGATTAAGAAGTACAAATTGGCAGTTACAAAATACTCATCAGGTTATAAAGAACAGCATAGGGAATATAATCAATCATATTGTAACTAGAGGCCCAGTGCACGAAAATCATGGACTTGGCGCAGGTCCCTCAGCCCAGATTGTGAGGAGGTGCAGTGCAGGCCAAGGGACCCACCAGTGCATGATTGGGGCTGGGGAGGAACATGGGATTTTGGCCAGCCAGGGAGGGACTGAAGGAGGGCTCCAGGGCATATTTGGCTTTCTCTTTCAGTCCCAATTGGCCAGACACCAGCAGCAAGCTAACCTACCATTAGGAGCATCTGCCTCCTGATGGTCAGTGCATGTCATAGCAATTGGTCAACCAGTCGACTGTCTGCCCCCTGGTGGTCAGTACATGTCATAGCAAGCAGTTGAGCATCCTTAGCATATCATTAGCATATTATGCTTTGATTGAACAGCTGACTGGATGACTGGACGCTTAGCATATTAGGCTTTTATTATCTACTAGAGGCCCAGTGCATGAAATTTGTGCACAGGGCGGGGGGGTCGGTCCCTCAGCCTGGCCTGCACCCTCTCCAATCTGGGACTACTGGCTCCTAAAAGCTTACCTGTCTGCCTGCCTGATCACCCCTAACCACCTCTGCCTGCTAACCTGATGCCCCTAACTGCTTCCCTGCCAGCCTGCTTGCCCCTAATTGCTCTCCCCTGCCAGCCTGATCACCCCTAACTGCTGCCACCCTGCTGTGTGGGTCCTGGGTGTGGGTATCTGGCTTCCTCCTCCCTCCTGTCAGAGTCTGGAGCACACTGCAGGACCCAGAGTCAAGTCCTCACCCACCCATGTGTGCCTTGAAATCATGCAAGACCCAGACCTGGCCAGCCCCACGCCATTGGGCAAGAACCAGACCCAGCCGGCCCCAGCCCCCATCAAGCCCCTCCAGCACATCACATCCCCAGCTGGTGCCGGGTGGAGACACAGCATCAGTCGCATCCCCGGCCATTGACAGGTGGGGATGCAGCCTCCTGCTGATTGGTCATTACGGCATGAGAGTGTGACAACCATTTGCATATTAGCCTTTTATTACTATCCTATCAAATAAAAGAGTAATATGCAAATTGACTATCACTCCAACACACAAGATGGCCACCCCCATGTGGACACAAGATGGTTGCCACAAGATGGCCAGCAGGGGAGGGCAGTTGTGGGCAATAAGGCCAGCAGGGGAGGGAACAGGCCTGCAGTTGGGAGGGAACAGGCCTGCAGAGGAGGGCAGTTGGGGGCGACCAGGCCTGCAGGGGAGGGCAGTTGGGGACTACCAGGCCAGCAGGGGAGGGCAGTAGGGGGGCACCAGGTCAGTAGGGGAGAGCAGTTGCGGGGAACCAAGTCTGAAGGGGAGGGCAGTTGGTGGTGACCAGGCAGGCCATCAGGGGAGGGCAGTTAGGGGCAATCAGGCCTGCAGGGGAGGGCAGTTGGAGGTGACCAGGCCTGAAGGAAAGGGCAGTTGGAGGCACCAGGCCTACAGGGGAGGGCAGTTGGGGGTGACCAGGTCTGCAGGGGAGGGCAGTTGGGGACTACCAGGCCAGCAGGGGAGGGCAGTAGGGGGGCACCAGGTCAGTAGGGGAGAGCAGTTGCAGGGAACCAAGTCTGAAGGGGAGGGCAGTTGGTGGTGACCAGGCCATCAGGGGAGGGCAGTTAGGGGCAATCAAGCCTGCAGGGGAGGGCAGTTAGGGGCAATCAGGCTTCAGGGGAGGAAAGTTAGGGGTGACCGGGCTGACAGGGAAGGGCAGTTGTGGGGGAACAGGCCAGCAGGGGAGGGCAGTTGGGGGTGACCAGGCCTGAAGGAAGGGCAATTGGGGGCACCAGGCCTACAGGGGAGAGCAGTTGGGGGTGACCAGGTCTGCAGGGGAGGGCAGTTGGGGATTACCAGGCCAGCAGGGGAGGGCAGTAGGGGGGCACCAGGTCAGTAGGGGAGAGCAGTTGCGGGAAACCAAGCCTGAAGGGGAGGGCAGTTGTGGGTGACCAGGCCTGCAGGGAAGGACAGTTGGGGGCAATTGGACCGGCAGGGGAGCAGTTAGGCGTCGATTGGGCTGGCAGGGGAGTGGTTAGGGAGTGATCAGGTTGGCAGGCAGAAGCAGTTAAGGGCAATCAGGCAGACAGGCAAGTGAGTGGTTGGGAGCCAGCAGTCCTGGATTGTGAGAGGAATATCCGACTGCCTGTTTAGGCCTGATTCCACCAGGATCAAGGAGTCCCAGATTGGAGAGGGTGCAGGCTGGGCTAAGGGACTCCACCCCCGCCCCATGCATGAATTTCATGTACCGGGCCTCTAGTAGATAATAATAAAAGCCTAATATGCTAATTAGACCAGATGTCCTTCCAGGTGTCCTTCTGGACAAAGCTGGGGCTGTGAGGGAAGCCCGGGTCCCAGTTGCCAGAGGGAAGCAGGTGCTGGCAGTCGGGGGGGAAAAGGCCTACTCTTGCACAAATTTTGTGCATCAGGCCTCTAGTATAGGATAACTATGTCTGGGTATTAGATGTATCACAGTGAACACTTCATAAGTTACATAAATGTCTAATCATTATGTTGTACACCTGAAACTAATATAATATCGTATGGCAACTATAATTGAAAAATAAAAATTATTTAGAATCTTGGAGAAGGCTTTCAATGGAACTTGGAACCAGACCTGATAGAAGGTAGGCTGCCTGCCTGCTTCATAGAGGGGTACAATCAGGGCACTTCTGAGTGTGGCAGGAAAAATGGCTGGTGCTGAAACTAACTGCCATGTCCACAGTGAAGCACTGATTCTGGTGTGATATTGACAGCAACAGACAGCGAAGCAGGAAAGAGTAAGTTGCTCATCCCTTTTTCCTTTTAATCTTCTCTAGCAAAGAACCACACAGGGACCAACATGGCATAAATGAAGTGTGATGTACAGGCTCTCAGTTCCAATGTCCCAAATCAGAGTAAGGCAGGTGAGTCTATGCTAAGAGCCAATATCCAATAACCAACACAACACCTGAAGTAAAAGTCAGTCTGGTTTTACAGCTGGGGCATATATTTAAATAACTGCAAAAAGAGATTGTCTCGGCACAAGACAGTAGGACAGAAATCAGGAAATCAGTTAAGAGTCAATGTGTGATATTGGATTTAGGAGAGCTGATGATAGAAACTAGACAACCAAAAGCATTTGTCACCATGGCACTGATGGTTCATCTGTAAAATTCCTTTGTGAAAGCTTTTAGTACTTTGAAAGGAGTACTTATTTATCAAAGTAAATAACTCCTCTGAAAGAAATTGAACCTTAAGCCAAAAAAGAGAACAGCTTTGTCTCCTATTAACACAGAGACTCTGCTAACATGTTGAAATTACTGCTTCAGGGCCTGCTGAAGTTTTTAGATGACTACATCCTTTCTCCTATCTCAGAGACAGAGCAGTGATTTTATTCCTCCAGTTATTTTTGGAATACGCTTTAGAGACATTAAGAGAAGGAGACTTCTTGCTCTGATTTTCCTAAACACAGAACTCTACTAGTAGACTCAGTATATTTAGGCAGGATCACATATTGGAACAGTATGTTCTATCCTCTATGACCCGGAGTTTCTTGCATTTGTATCAGAAAATAAATCACACATTCAAATGCCATAATTGCTCTGTTTCCCTCCTAGTTATATACCCATTACTTCTTTAATCACAGCTCTCCTTAGCTGCTGGAAAGAGAAGTGAATGGAGAGTTCTACATCCTACTGTGATTGAAATTTTAAAGCTATGCTTGACTGTCAGACTTCATTCCATTGTGCAGAAAAGTGATATTTCCTAGTAATCAATATCTATTCCATTTTTCTTTAACACACACACACACACACACACAGTGGTAAAATAAACTTCTGTAAAAAGAGCCAGAGACTAATAAAATAAGAATATTGTCAGAAAACATAAAATGAATATATAACAGCATAAGAATCAGATGCATATGTAGTGTATTTAGAAATGTTAGAAGCACAAAAACAAAGTGTAAGGAAATCATAGCCTGCCTCATCCACTCATGTAAGAGTAGAATGAATCATAGCAACAATTGGGTAGTGACTCAAACAGTAATTTAAATGGAAATTTGGAAAGGAGAAAATGAAAAGAGGAGATGGCAACTGTGTAAACCTTGAGAGTATCTGTTCATGCAAAACTAGTGGAACTTGGTGTGGTTAATTAACCTCTAACAATGAACAATTACTGGGTATCTCTGCACATCAGTGTGATGGAGATTTTCCTCTCATTCTAAAGGTGGGTAAGAAAAATAGATCTGTACTGGGTCTCTTCAACCCACTGCTTCCTAAAGATTCTGAAATTTCTTTTTTGGGGATTATAAACCCATAGACATAGCTAATTAAGGGTCAGAATCACTCTAAAAGATTGGTTACTTATTAATAGTCCTGATAACAAAAACAGAAACCACATTTAACCTCAGTTGGTAGTTTCTGGAAAGAAATGCTTCTAAATCACTAAGTTCTCAAAACATATATCAAAAAGACTATCCCAGGCTGCTTCATCAAACAGGGGTCTATGTTTCAGCCCTTACACGATGTAGCATGACTGTGGAGAAAATCAAGAGCATAAAATGGATGCATACAAGCATTTGTCTCCTTCAAAAACATGGAAGGCTACATCTTGGGGGGGGGAGGGGGGGGAAGGGAAGGGTTCCTAGGAGTGTTCTCCAATGAGATCACTGCCTCTGGCTGTAAGTGTACTTCTACTGAAGGAATTACAAAGGAAGATCACATTGCCTGCTCCCAGAGGAAATGTAAGATGATCCTTGGGAAGAGAATTGTCTTAAAGAGGTAGCTGATGGCTAGAAGGTGTTTTGTTCCTATACCCTGGACACTGAGGCCAGGAAGAGACTATTTGGGCAATTGGTTCAGTAAACCCCTGCCTACGGATTCCTTGAAAACATTCTTCTCTTGGCTTCTGCATTATTAAAATATTCCTTCCTATACTACAGCTCTTTCCCAGCACTTCACATTTTCCTATGTCCATGAAGGATGGACTGTTCCAAAGTCAGGTCTTAGACCTCTTTCTCATTCTGTCCCATGACTTTAAATAAATACCTAAGGCAACAATTCCAAGTTTGCCTTATCTTCCTCTTAATATTCACATGTGTGCAATCCCTATTCAACATATCTACTTGGATAATAAGAGATATCTTAAATATATATAAAATGGAATTCTATAGCTCTTCTACTGCCCTTCCAATTTGTTCTTAGGGCATCCCCAGTCTCAGTAAATGATACTATCTTTGCTCAAAACCTAGTCATTACCTGTTACCTCATAGTCAATCCAACTCTAAATACCATCCCCAAATCCCCCTATTACCACTGCTCTCCTTCTGATTCTAGCATCACCACTATCCCCAGACGAGGCCTATGATCTTAAAATGATCTCACTGCTTTCACTCTTGAATATCTACAGCCTACTCTTGATGCAACTCTTCCTGAATGGTTATTTAAAAAATAAATCAGCCCGGCCTGCATGGCTCAGTGGTTGAGCATCGATCTATGAACCAGGAAGGAGGTCATGGCTCGATTCACTGTCAAGGCGCGTGCCCAGGTTGCTGGCTTGGTTCCCAGTAGGGGGTATGCAGCCAATTAATGACTCTCTCTCATCACTGATGTTTCTGTCTCTCTCACTCTCTCCGTTCCTCTCTGAAGTAAGTAAAAAAAAAAAAATATATATATATATATATATATATATATATATATATATAACATAAATCAGATGACACCACTTTTACTTAAAGCTAGCCAATGACTTTCTGCCATTCTAATGAGTAAAATTCACACTACTTTCATAGTTTGTAAAACTCTATATATGTCCCTTCCCTTCCCCTCCAGCCTTACCTCACATTTCTTCCTCTTTTGACCTTACTACATTCAAGTTCCATAGCCTTCTGTTTTTTTTCCTCAAAACCTCCAAGCTCACATCTATTCTTTGACCTTGAAGTTATCTTTGCCTAGAACACTTTTTCCCTCAGATTTTTGTGTGGCTACTTCTCTGTTTTCATTCATGTCTCATTTTAAAAGTCACTTCAGACTTAAGCTAAGAGATCCTATAAAAAACAATCACTGGCCAGAAAAAAGCTTTTTAACATCTTGTCCTTAGGAGCAGAACTTTTGGGTCCCTGAAAAGTCCAGAAAACATTTGTTACACATGAGGCTGAACCTCTCAAAAACTTCCTTATCTTGAGAAGTCTTCAGAAAGTGCTACTACAAAAGTGCCACAATCTTTGCCATTTCTGGAAAAAGACTGAGACTCAGGTAAGTGCATGCTTTTATCACTTCAAGTTTAGATTCAATTATTTACATTGCAAAGAAGTCCTATGCAAGGTTGGAATAATAATTAATAATAATAATAAGATTGGATTATAGAGAACTAAAATAAAGAGGTCACAAAAGGTCTGAGCATGTTTATGTCCTGGCTACTGGAGAATCAAAATGTACCAAAAATGAGTGGAAGAATTCAGAAAATGGAGAATTTTTCAAGAAAGTGAGAAAATTTAAATAAATAAATAAATAAATAAAAAGGAAAAGCACATCAAAGATGAGAAGTCCTCCAAAAATAATGGATAATTTGTGTAAACTGTCATTTCAATCCCTCTTGGTGCTAAAGGTAGTAAATGACAACTTGACCTCCTGAAAACAAGTACTGGCAGCCTGGAAGTAAAAGAGTAAACTCAGAGCAGTTCTCCAAATGGGACCAGCTACCAAGCAAAAGGCTGTCACACTAAATTAGACTGGAGAATTTATTTACCAACCTAATGCTACACTAGAGGCAGAGCAAGAGCAGCTTAAATCAGCTAGACTAGACTTACCACAGTTATTGGGGCTTGAGAGTAATTTTGTAAACTCTCCCAAGAGGCAGAATAGAACAGAGAGTGACTGTGATTCTCTTAAGGGAAGGACAACTCGGTGGTAAATGCCCCTGTTGATAAGCCAGTTCTGAATCCACATGTAGCTGGGCACAGGCTACAAGATGAGAGACTGGGGTCATTGTAATTGATTAAAAAATGGACTCTGTAATGCCCAACCTCTCATAGTGCCCACGTCTATGACCTCTATCAATATTTCTGTGTCTAAAATGAAGGAACAGAGAGATGGGTAAAGATGCTAATGTCATGACTCCACTAAGCGGTAACTAAAAACACTGCATGTGAGGGAAACATTTGGTTCTCTGTAACTCTTTGCAAATTAAAGTTCTAATTCTGAATAACTTAAAACTATGTGCATTTTATTTTTATTTTTTTAAAGGAAAAAATATGCTTTTTCCATTATAACATTAACTCTTTGGTTAATACATGAAAATGGAGTTAATAGTCTGCAAACAGATACCTTACCATGTCAAAAGTCACTGATTATAACTGTGAAACTGGAAACAGAACATTTCATGGTTAACATGTGCACATGTTGGCTGATTGCAGCTGGGTCCAGCTTGTGTGACAATCTCTTTGTATACATGTGGATTCTCTGTTTCCTCTCTTGGATCATGCTGGAGATAAAAATCCATCAACAAAAATCATACCACCACTACAATATACAGTATATCATGCTATACCCTATGAGTTGGGGTTTGCTAGAGAAATGTGGACTTTGGAAAATTAAAACTGTTGCCAGGCCATCATGGTTCAGTGGTTGAGTGTCAACCTATGAACCAGGAAGTCATGTTTCCATTCCTGGTCAGGGCACATGCCTGAGTTTCAGGCTAGATCCCCAGGAGGCAGCCGATCAGTGATTCTCTCTCATCATTGATGTTTCTATCTCTCTCCCTTCCTCTCTGAAATCAATAAAAAACATATTTTTAAAAAATGTTGGCATAAATTAACACACATAGTTAATCACTAACTTTTCTCCATTTCAGAGTTAATATCTTCTGAAATTTGAGAAAAGGTGAGGAGGTGTGTGTATGTGTGTGTGTTTTAGCATTTCACATTTCAGCTGTGATTTCCTCGAGTTGAGAAGAAATTCCTTTACAGATTCCAAGCAAAATTTCCTCTGACTTTTTTAAGGACAGAATTCTGTGTCAAAAGCAGTCTTTAGTGTCCTGATGGGCTTGTTGGAGAGTAAACATTGATAAATAGAAAATAAATTATAATGAGTGACAACATGCCAGCAGTTAGGAGTCAGATGAAACTTTTTAAAAATTTTAGTTCAAAGCCACTACCTTTCAGTTGGCAGAATGAGTGGAGATAATAAATCCACAACCAGTTTCTAGTGAAAGCACAGAATAAATTAATTTTGAAAGGATTTTTATTTTTAAATACAAAGTAGGTGATGAAGCAATATCTGTGGAATTTTATATATGAGATTTATAAGTGAATCAGAAGGAAATTTGTCAGTAAATTTGGCCTTTAAACTTTTGAGGTGAAAATTTCTTATTCTCACCCTAGAAATTACTTTAAATGTAAAATTTTGGACATGGGCATAGTATATTATGATTCATATCCAAAACCATGGGCATGCATAATCTAGTAAATGTAACCTCCTAAGTTACCACAATACTCTTTGTGCAAAACATTCTGGGTAAGCCCTCAAAATGTCTGAAAATTACACGACTATTTTAATATATATTAATCAATATAAAATGAACACAAAAGTATAACTAAATGTACTATTTGTACTTTTCTATGGTTTGATTTTTGTGAACACAAGTCACATTGTAAAAGCTTACAGTATAAAGAAATTCTCCCACATAAACTTTCAGTGTGATTATTTTGACATTAGAGGCCTGATGCACGAAATTTGTGCAAGGGGGTCAGCCCTCGCAGCCCTGGCTTCATCTAGAAGGTCATTCGGCTGTCCGGTCAAATTAGCATATTATGCTTTTATTGTTACAGATTATAATCTTGTACACATCCTAACTTATTTACTGTGTATTCAGTTGTACTTTCTAAGAGACTATAAATATTAAAGTTAGATTAAGATTTGAGCTGAAACCATCAATATCCTAGATTTTCTACTAGTTTAACTGAAGCTTTTTAAAATATCCCCAAAGGTATGGTTTTAGCTAGATCTGATTTCCCTAAAATGTCTTATTAGTGTTTGCCTTACTTTTCCATCTAGAGTTTTTGAAAAAACACATTCCTTACTTCAAGACTCTGAACCTCAATAGCAGACTAGTAGACTGTTAATGTTTACTAAAGGTGAATGGGCAAGTAAAATACTATTATTATCTGAAAGGTCTCAAGCAGGGATGGAGAAAGGGAAGTCTTTATATAGAGGTGGATTTTTAAAATACCATAATATTTTAAAAGCAAAGGAAAGAAAGTATCAATACTAAATCCTTTAGAGTAAAATCAATATAAAAAAGATTAATGACATAATTAATGGGACAATATAAAAAGAGATTCTAATGTAAGGGATTCAATTTGGTAATACCCTTAGTTTTCCCTGTGGTCCCCTGGTGGAAAAGTCAAAATTTATCTTTCTTTTCCAACAGCCAGTATTTACTCTGATGGTACTAACATGGAAAATCATTTGAACCTTTCATATTCTGGAGCTCACTACAGATATGTGGACAAAAAGCAACAAAAAGAAAAATCTAAATTGCAACCTCCATTGTGTTCCCATGGGTGCTTCATCTTCATTTTTGTCTTTAATTACATTAACCCCAAAGCCCAAATAGGATGAAAAACACAACCTAAATGCCTCATCATAGTATGTGTGGCTCATAGTAAAAACGTATAATCACATGCTTTGTGCTGGTGTTAAATTGTATAAATATAAAAAATCATAAATAAAATACATTTGTATGTAAATGATCATGAACACAGGGTTTAAAAACATCTCATACTGAAAAAGAATTGAAAGCAAAATAAACTTAGGCTCAAGTAAATTGGCCTGAACCTCAAGACTGGACAGCCCTGACTCCAGGCTTAGATAAGTTGGACATCTGTTCTGAGCCCCATAGAGCTGAGCAACCCTCACCCGAGCAGTGACAATACTGGTAAAACTCAGTTCACTGCAGAATAGAACCATTCTAACAAAAGTATCCCCTGCACACTTCCAACATATAACTCTGTTCAGTGTTTCTGCTCTTCATGAAAAGAAATTGTTTACTTATGTTTGTTTATTTACCTATTTTTTTTTACTTAATTACTTATTTATATATTTCTGTCCCCTGCTACTAAATGGAAACTCCAAGGAATAAGAACCCTATCTCTCTGGTTCACTACTGAATCTGTAATGTCCAGAATAATGATTAGGATGGAATGGGTGAAATATATGCTGAATTCATCAATGAGTATTCTGAATTCACAAAAAGATGTACACCAAACTACTAGAGTAGACATGAAGCCTATATTTTTTAAAAACCTGATTAAATGAGAAATTAAAATAGAGAAATATTGGTTGGTGCAAGTGTGACAGAAAACATCCTAAAGGCTATCTGGCATAATGCTAGGTTTGAATGTTATAAATAGTGTGTGTGTGTGGGGGGGGGGGGGGGTGGGGGGAGGGCGCGATACAGTAAAAAGAAGAATGAAATGAGAGAATTCAACTTTAAATAAGAACTTGATCAACTAATAAGCTGCTATTGTTCCAAGAAGGCAAGTCCAATCAATAGCCATTTCCTGTATTTCAATATTATGTCTAATATGGTTGAACTAACATTGGTGGGTTCACTTTAAGCCATAGCAAGACACATGTAATTGCTACTTTTGACAAATTGCTCAATTTTGATTAAGAACTCTACCTCTGCTAACATTTTCTATGCATATCATAACTTTAGTAATGCATTTTAGTTATTTAATCATTTCTGGCATGATACACCAATTCTATCTTTCTAGTGGAAAGTTTAGACAAATGATTGGACAAAACAACTTCTTGCTCTAGAACACTAACATTCTATGGATTACCAGAAAAAGATTGAACTCTAGAGTGTTACTAACCTAGAATTTTCTTGAAGACTAGAGGCCTGTTGCACAAAGATTAGTGCAATAGGCCTTCCTTCCCCTGGCTGCCAGCACCGATTTTACTCTGACACCCAGGACCCGGGCCACAGCAGAGCCTAGCCTTCAGCCAAGCCAACCCTTCAGCCTTCAGGCTTGGTTCTGGCTGCAGCGGAGCCTTCAGTCTTCATTCTTCAGTCTTCGTGCCATGCCTGCATATGCAAATTAACCCACCAACTTTGTTGGGTTAATTTGCATACCCACTCCTGATTGGCTGGTGGGCGTTGGGGATGTATGGTCAATTTGCATCTTTCTCTTTTATTAGTGTAGATAAGCCAATTAGAATCATTTCATTCAACTGATATCTCCTGATGGACAATAAAATAAGAACATTAAAATATTAAAAAGCATCCATTAAAATCATATTTTATGACTATATAAGAAAATGGCCATGACACAATATATAATATAATACCATGATATGAATGCTATAAATGCTATTTTTATACTCTTCTGTATTTTTAAATTTCCCTAAAAAAAACATACTATTTTACAAAGAAAAATTAGATTTAAATATTTTAGATTTTTAAAGATCTGGAGAAATATTTATTGCTAAATGAAAAACTTTATATTATAAATTAAAAACATAACTTTGGAATACAGGGAAAAGTCAGAATTTGCCCTTTGATGTAATTCCCAATAGTATATTTTATTATTTAAAAACAAACACTGAAATGGGAAGGATAGTCTAAAGAACAGCAGATGTGAATACTCTCCTCCACTGAATTAGCCTGTGAATTTTTACCATTTGCTTGCAGAAACAAAGTTTGCATATGCCAAGGTGATGTGTGGAGTGAGGAAGAGAAGCAGAAGAATGCAGGTGTGGAAACGTTACTTAATTTATTAAAATATGATTATTGTGTTTCTCATTTTTATACACTGTATATGAATAGCTGTGAAGAGAATAAAGGTTTGTTAACCCTTTGATAATTGTTTATTATCCCCTTCTTACTATTGAATGAAAAAAAAATGTGGCCTCAGAAAGAAAATTAATGGAAGAAATCTCATTAACCTCCTTATTTGAGTCTTGAGAAAATTAAATTACTTGTCAAAATTAGTCAACTTTGTTGGTCTTTGCCACTTATCACAGACTGTTTTATAACCTTATCAATGTCTGCAAATAAAATGTGTTGTTTTCAAGACAGTGTACTTTTTAAATGCTTTTAGATCTATTGGCAGTATTTTTCATGTTGAATTTGTTTAAGCCACATATTTTGTATTCAAGCAGATGTTCATGAAATATTCATATTGAGTTTATGTAGCTTATAATTGTATGTATTACAGATTGTTTCAGATGAATCTACAAACCTCATTTTATTCTCACTTAAATAAATGTACCCAGAATAATATTTAAATTAAAATTACACATTCAATAAATATATATAGTCATGTTAACAACTTCTGCACTGTCAATCATTGATAGGAAAATATAACCTGGCATGCTTTGGTTTTATCTCTAGTAGAAAATGTAATTGCAAGTGCTATAACTCTGTGTTAGCAGTCCATCTCTGTGTGGTGTTTTCTGTTTATTTTTATTTTTGAGATACCCTTCCATCCCTTGTCAGGTAAAAACACAGTTCAAATATATATCTCTTTTTCCACTTAGCAGTCGGGTTGATATATTCACTTGGAGCAGGTAGTCTTAAATCCAAATTAATGATTTACAAACTTGTGTTATGAGTAAAATATAATGTTATAATATTAATATTTAATATAAATCAAGCTGTCTATCAGCTGAAATGCAGTCTTCTTCCAGATGGGATCACATTCATTTTTTTAAGACTATTTTCTTAGAATAGTTTTATATTCACAGCAAAATTGAGAAGAAAGTATAAAGATTTCCCATATACCCCTTCCTCCACACATACATAGCCTCCTCCCATTAGTAACAGTCTCCACTAAAGTGGTTTATTTGTTACAATTGATATCTCTACATTGGCACATCATAATCACCCAAGTCCACAGTTCACTAATGGTGTTGTACATATCTGAATAAATGTATAATGACATATATCCATCATTACAGTATAGTAGAGTATTTTCACTGCCCTAAAAATTCCTGTGCTGTGCCTAGTCACCCCTTTTTTCCCCTCCCATATCCTTGGGCAACTCACTGATCTTTCTCCTGTTTTCATAATTTTGCCTTTTCAAAAATGTCAATATAGTTGGAGTCTACAGTTTGTAGCCTACTCAGATTTATATCATTCCTTAGTAAAAGGCATTTAAGGTTCCTCCATGTCTGGTCATGGCTTGATATATCCTTTCTTTCTAGCACTGAATAATCCATTGTATGGATGTAGCACAGTCTGTCCATTCATCTACTGAAGGACATTTTGGTTGCTTCCAAGTTTTAACAGTTATGAATAAAGATGCTATAAATATCTGTGTGCTTGGTTTTGTGTAGATATATTTTTCAATTCATTTGAGTAAATACCAAGGAGTGTAACTGACAAATTATAAGGTAAAATATGTTTACTTTTATAAGAAACTACCAAACTATTTCCAAAATTGCTATACCATATTTCACTCCCATCAGCAATAAATGAGAATTCCTATTGTTTTGGATTTTTGCCATTCTAATAGATGTGTAGTGATATCTCATTACTATTTAATTACTGTTTTAATTTGAATCTCACTAATTACATATGCTAGTGCATGTCTTCTGTGCTTAGTTTTCATCTGTATATCTTCTTTGGTGAGGTGTATGTTCATTCAGATCTTCATCCATTTTTAAATTGGATTATTAATTTCTTATTGTTGAGTTTTAAGATTTCTTTATAGGTCTGGTTTAGTGGCTCAGTTGGTTGGAGCATCATTCTGTGCACTGAAAGGTTGCAGGTTTGATTCCTATCAGGGCACAAACCTAGGTTGTGGGTTTGATCCTTGGTCAGGGCACATATGAGAGGCAATCAACTGATGTTTCTCTTTCACAATGATGTCTCTTTGTCTCTGAAATCAATAAATATATCCTTAGGTGAGGATTTTAAAAGAAGAATTATTTATATATTTTTGATAATAGCCTGTTATGAACAATGTCTTTTTGCAAATATTTTCCCAGTCTGTGACTTTTTTCTAATTCTCTTTATATTAGTATATTTTTATTAACTAATTTTTAATATGTTTTTATTTATTTCAGAGAGAGAAAGGGGGAGGGAGAGGAAAATAGAAAAATCAATGATGAGAGAGAATCATTGATCAGCTGCCTCTTGCATGCCCTCCATTGGGGATTATACCTACAAACTGGGCATGTACTCTCACTGGGAAACAAACTGTGACCTCATGGTTAATGTGTCGATGCTCAACCACTGAGACACACTGGCTGGGCAGGATATATTTTTAAAGTACTTTATAAATATATGTACATACAGTTTTAAGTATAAAAGAGAATTTTATTTTTCATGAGGTTCATGATAACCTCATACTATATATCAGTCTCAGTTTCCTCCCCTGTAAAATGGGGATGATAATAGTATCTACTCCAGAGTTGTGAGAATTAAATGAGTAAATATATATGTAAAGAACTTAGAATAGTGCCTGATACATAGTAAGCACTATGAAAGTGTTAGTTATTATTACCATTGCCTTGTTAATGAAGAAACTCAGATTCAGAGACATCACACAATCAGTGAGAAGGGAAGCCATGAATTATTCCCAAAAGCTTCGATTTTAATGAAGTTTTCTTTTAATTGCCACATTGAAAACATATGGAGGGGAAAAGCTCATGAAGCTCTTCTCTTATATCATGTGGCTGAAGGGACCCCTGCCCTTCCCTGATTATAGATTTTATAATCAGAAACTTGTTCTTTTGAAATTATGAGGCTTTTACCTTTGATTTGAGTAGTGGTATTAACCCATTTTTAGTTATTTGCTGAGGGATTGATCATAATATTCAAAGTGATGAAAATCACCTATTTTAAACTTTTCATTCAGCATCTAATGAGCCTCAGATAGGAAACTAAGAAGCCCAAAGACAGTGATTTTTTTTTCTGTATCCTGGTAAATCCTGAGAAGAAACACAAATGAAAGTCAGGACTCCATATACTTAAATGGGTATTCCTTCCACTTCACCATCTTACCTCTTGCTTTTTATTTCTCCTCCCTCCCTGTCTCTTTTCTTTCTTGTCTCTGTTTCTTCTCTTTCTTTCTTCATCCTCCTCCACCTCTCTTGTTTTCCTTTTCCTTTCCTTCTTCATCTTGTGTCTATATGAAATGTAACTGAGATAAAGAAAAGTGCTTAATACACACACAAACCACACACACACACACACACACACACACACACACACCCCTTATAAAACAACCTCCCACAAATACTACCCATGTCAAGAAATAGAACATAATAACTGGCCACTTAAAAGCTACCATGTATTCTTCACTATTCACAACCCTTTTCTCCTCCTACACTAATTCAAGATAACTACTATTCTGATGAAAGAATTGTCATTTACTTGTTCTTCTTTGTAGTTTTAACATCTAAATATGCAGTGCATTCATAGTTTTGTCATTTATTCATGCATATGGATATTCAAATTAATTTATCTAGTCTTTCCTATTTCTTACAGCTGTACAACAGATCCTCAAAAAATGGCATTTCATTCAACATTGTTTCATAATAACACTGATAAGATGCTATAGGAATTTAACTTATTAGACTATGGGAAAATTAGTTTCATTATCTGCTGTTTTGCTTATAGGTACAGAATCTATTGACAATGTTAAGCAAGGGCTTACTGTATTGAGGTGTAATTAATATACAATAAACTAAATTTATTTAAAATGTATAATTTGATAAATTTGACATATGTATACACCAAGAAACCACCACCACAATCAACATAATGAAAAAATACATCATACCAAAAGTTTCCTGGTGCCTTTTGTATTTCCTCTTTTAGGTTCCTCTTCTCCTCACTCACCTTCTCCCCACACCTTTTCTAAGCCACTGTTCTGCTTCCTGTCATTATCAAATAGTTAGAATTTTCTAGAATTTTATATAAGTGGAGTCAATAGGTACATACTTTATTTGCCTGCCTTTATTTATGCTAGAAGATGTGTAGTGATATCTTATTGTGGTTTTAATTTGTATTGCCATGATAATTAATAGGGCTGAGCATCTTCTCATGTGTTTATTTGTTTTTCCCATAACTACATTCATGGAGTGTCAAAATCACTGGTACATTTTTTACTGGGTTCTTTGACCTTTTACTGAGTTATGTATTCTCTGCATATTTTAGGTACAAGCCTTAGTCAGATATATATTAGGCAAAAATTTTCTCCAAACCTGTGACTTGCCTTTTTGTGACAGTATCATTTAAAGAATAAATTTTGAATTTTGATGAAGCCCAATTTATTGAGTTTTCTTGATAGTTCATGTTTTTGTTTGTTTGTTTTTGGTGTGTTGTATTTAAGAAATCTTTCCCCAAACCAATATTACTAGAATTACTACTATGTTTTTTCTAAAGGTTTTCTAGTTTTATTTTTTTATCCTTGCCCAAGGATATATTTTCTATGATTTTTAGAGAGACTGGAAGAGAGGGGAGGAGGGAGGGAGACAGAGAAGCAGAGAGAGGAAAAGACTAATACAATGGGATCAAACCTGAAACTCATATGCATACCCTTGACCAGAAATTGAACCCACAACCCTTAGGTTCACAGGCCATCGCTTTAACCAATGAGTCAAACTGGCCAGGGTAAAAATTTTATAATTTTAAATCTTACATTTAGATTTGTAATCTATTTTGAGTTAACTTTTGTGTAAGTTGTGAGTAAAAGTAAAGGTTTATATTTTTTGTCTATAGCTAACAATTGTTACAGAACTATTTGTTGAAAATACTACTAATTTTCTATTGGACTGCCTTGGAATCTTTGCTAAAACTAATTTATCATATGTGCATCTTTTTAAATGTTTTCTATTCCATTTCATATATGTCTTTTTATCTCACTACTTTACTAACTTTATGGTAAGTCTTAAAATCAGAAAAGTTAAGCCCTCCAACTTTGAACTCCATTTTAAAAATTCTTTTGGTTATTATCAATGATTAGCATTTCTATAGAAATTTTACAATAGTTTGTGAATTTATATAGAAATACTTTGTGATATTTTGATTATTAATCAAAAATGATTACCATTTTGATTGGTATCACATTGAGTCTCTAGATAAATTTGTAGAGTAGATTTTTTAATATTTCAAGTCTAGCAAACCAGAAATATGGTATCTCTCTTTGATGTATGTAGGTCTTTAATTTTGTCTCAGCAATAGTTTCTAGATTATAATGTTTCCTGAGATTGTTTATTGTGCTTGAGGAACTTTCAGCTTCTTGAATCTTTGTGTTTATCTATACTAATAATAGACAAATATGTAAATTGACCATATGCGACACCCACAGCCAATCAGAAGTGAGTATGCAAATTAAAAGATGGAAGGCCTGTGGGCAGCGTGCATGCACGCAAGCGCTGAGTAGCCAGGGGTGGGGTGGGATGCCTGCTCTGTCGCTGTGGTGATGCGGCAGGCGTGCCTGCCCTCCGGCCGCTCCGGGCCTACACCCACAAGCGCTGAGCGGCTGGGGTCCCTGGGACACCACTGGAATGTCTGGTCCTGTCAGCCCAGCCTGGGGGCAGCTGGAGTTCACAGTCCTTTTGGTTCTGCAGCCCCTGGACCGGAAGCAGAAACCAAGAGCACAGAGAGCACCAGAAATGCTGGGAATCATAGTTCTGATGGCAGATGCATGTGGGATCTCTTAGACACTAGAGCAAAGTGAGCCTGGAGCAAGTTACTGTTGTGGGTGGGAGATGGAGGGAAAGCAAAGATGAGAGACATAAGTAAAGTCAGAGTGTCAAGGAAGAATTAAAGGGAAGATATCCTGTAACTTCTAGGAAATCTCCACCAATGGAGCAAAGAAAAAAAAAAAAAAGACTTCTATTAGTCTGTGAGCACCAAATCAAACTGGGTTGGGGTCTTAGACAATTCGCTCATATGATTGCAAAGACAGACAGAAATCCCCAAATTGGAGAGGACTCCCCTGAGGGCTCCCAGAGCAGGACCCACCCACCATGCACGAATCTTCATGCACCAGGCCCCTAGTACTTTTCATAAAATTTGGAAAACTTTTAGCCATTATTTATTCAAGTATTCCCTCCCTTCCACCTTTTTTTCTTCTCCTCCTCCCCCTTCCCCTCCTCCTCCTCCTCCTCCTCCTTCTCGTTCTTCTTCTCCTCCTCCTCCTCTTTCTTTTTATTTCTGGAACTTTAATTTCAAGTAAGTCAGATTATATTATCCCAAAGTTCACTGGTGCTCTGTTCACTTTTTAGTTTATTTTTTCTCTGCTTCATTTTGGACAGTTGCTATTGCTATATGTTCAAGTTCTCTGATATTGTCTTTTACCAGTGTCTAATTAGCCCTGTCTTATTCTGAGTAGTTTTTATTTTAGTGTTGTGTATTTTTTATTTCTAGAAGATCCATTTGATTCTCTTTGATTCTTTATTTCTTGCATTTCTCTTCTCATTTTGATCATATTTTCTTCTCTATTTATGAACTTGATAGAGTAAAAGCCCATGGGAAAAAAAAATTTATTTAAAGTTAGGCACATGGATGTAGCTGTAACTAGGGTCATTTGCAGATCTTGCCATGGGTTAGAGGGTAAGACCTTCCTATGCCCATGATGAAGTTCATTGCTGGGGACTGAGAATCTAATTAATGATCTCCGGAGTCTGGGATGAAAAAATTGGAGACTTAAGGAGCTTCAAACATATGACCAGTTTCTTTACAAGTAGGTATATAACCAGGCTTGGATCATCTTAAACCAAGTCCAAGTCTAGAAGCATCTCTTGAATTACACATACAAATCAAACATGGGCTTTAATATCATGCAAGGGTTCATGTACTTTTGATTTGTGCAGCATTGCATTGATCTTGTAACGTTTGGGCCCAATTTATTTCAGGGAAGGTCTTCTGCAGATTCCATAGCTTACAATGGCCATGGATATTGTTTTCTGTTCTTTTTACTCTATAAGGTCAACAAAATAAATAATTCCAGAATGGACAAATCTTTGTTACAATATCTCCTTCAAATTCTTCAATTCGCATTTATCTCTCTGGTCTTCTTTTCTTAACAGTATGTGGCAATAATTGGTGTAACCTCTAAACTCTTAAGCACTCTTTATCACCAACTCTACAATAAAGTATTTATTGCACATATATATATTTATTGCACACACTCTTTGGCAGGTGGCATGATGTTAAGCTTTATCATTAGAGTATACTAGAGGGATGGAAGGTAAGAAAGGGAGTTTCCCCTTTTGATTCTGGTGTGTTTATCTAGACAGCCTTCTTCTGAATTTTTAAAATACACTTGGCTTTGGCAGCAGAACCCAGCTTTAGCAGTCCCAGTGGCCAACAGAAATTGGGATTTTCCTATAATCATCTTCCCTTGGCATGTTTTCACAGAGCCCCATGAATATCTCTGCCTAATATCCCCTTAAATAGCTTCACAAAGGATGGCACCAACTCATGGGCAATTTCCTCAGGCACCTCAAAGAATAAATTTCCAATGAAGGATGGCACTTTCCCATGGATGGCTTTCCCCAGAATGCCTCAGGCAGCTGTCTTATCTAATCTTGGATGTGTTTAAGAATGTTGATTATACCCAATTCAATTTATTTTCAGCAGAGATGTTAATACAAATGAAACATGAAAATTGAACAGGAACTCATGATGTCCCTTTGGGCAGGATGATTCCCCAGTCCTTGCCCAGTGGAGTCGAAAATGAAACCAAGGACAAAGGTGGTATAGTAAAAGATGAAAATTTATTGAGAAACAAGCACAGACTCCCATGTGCAGAGGGGGAGAGAGTCCCACTAAGTCCCTTTTCTCTACAGTTTATAAAGGCTACACTTCTGTGTGACCCTCTGATTGGTCACAATAGCAGCTTCAGAACTCAAACCTCACGTGAGGTTCTCCTCTTTTCTCCCTTTTGTTTTCCTATTTCCTTTGGCCTTCCTCTTCCTTCTCTGAATGAGGGGCTTCCTCCCTTTATTCTGCAAATGTATACCTTCTGCAGCTCTCAGCTCCCTTATTCTATGGAAATGTACCTTCTGGAAGCTACCAGCTTTGCAGCCCTGTGGTTTTTCCATGGACCCCTTAATTTCTAAAATTTCCTAAACCTGCCTATTTTATCCATAAAAAACTCCTTTCACAAATAATTTAGCCTATGCTTACTAGAAACATGATACATTGTTTTGTTTTGTTTTTTAAAAGATAGTTTACTGAATTTTGAGAGAGTGAGGTAGAAGAGAATAGAACACAGTTTAGGTTCTTGAAATAAAAATCATGCCATTCTTCTATAACTGAAGTCTTTTTGGCTTCCCATTTACCTCAAGAAAATGCCAGCCTCATTAGCTCATTGGTATAGATGATTCATCATGACTTTGCCATAATTAGCATTCAAGACTGATATCTTGCCATATTTCTACACTAACTCTAAGGTTCAGTCACTCTAATAGTTGTATTTCCAACATGTTAAGGTCCCTTGTAACTCTCTTATGTGCATGTTACTCCAACTGCCAGATTAATTCTTACTCATATCTCAACCTGTGGTTTGAACATAACATCTGGAAACTTCTGTTGGCAATATTTATGTTGCTTCTCCTTAGTGTTTCCATGAGGGGCTTTACTTGTATGTAACACATTATATTCATCCATTGATTTAAAAGGTCACTCATTCAGTCAACAAATATTTGTTTAGCATCTTCATTCCCACCCAACACTCTGAGACAATGAAACAAAGATGAAAAAAGAAACCATTACCCCGCATTATATTTTCATTTACTATTTTCTTCTTACTGGTTTGTTTTCCTTAGCCTGTTATGAGACTGTTATCTTTTCAGGACCTGGTACAGCACCTGCACAGAGTAGCTACTTTAAAATAAATGTTTCATGAATGTATTAATGAATGAGTACTATAGTAAAGAAGGAATTAGGAAGTCCTAAAGATAAAACTTTCATTGAGATACGTCAAAATGTAAACAGTGGTTTAGCTATATCTTGTAGTGAGTTTCAGGTGAATTTTAGTTTCTTCATTATATTTTTTATACTATTTAATAATCTGTAGTGAACATACCTGTTAGTGTTTGGCCAGTGATACAGGCTGTGAAAGAATTCACAACTGAGAGAAGAGATAGATGCAGGGAAGAAACTTATTTTGCTTTCCATTGGAGAAAAGGACCAAGTGTTGCTAGTCAATACAGGGCAAGGAGGAAAGAGTGGCTTCTACTTTTATTTTACTTACTTATTTATTTATTTTTCTTAAATCTTTATTGATAAAAGTATTACATATGTCCCCTTTTCTCCCATTGCCCACCCCATGCCCTAGGCCTTCAACAACCTATCATCTGTGACCATGGGTTATGCATATATGCATGCATGTTCTTTGGTTGATCTTTTCCCAGCCACCCACCCATCCACCCACCCACCTGAGAAGGCTAAAAAGGGCTAATTCCAATGTAACCCTGATATTGGGGGCTAGTGATCTGAATCCATGCCAGCAAGCTCAGTGTACATTCCTGATAACCTATAACAGGGGTCCTGAAACTTTTTAAACAGGGGGCCAGTTCACTGTCCCTCAGACCGTTGGAGGGCTGGACTATAGTTTTAAAAAAAACTATGAACAAATTCCTATGCACACTGCAGGCCTGGGATGAGTCGGCTGCTAAACAGGACAGGCAGTGGCACCCGGCAGGCTGGATAAATGTCCTCTGCGGGCCGCATGTGGCCCGCAGGCTGTAGTTTGAGGACCCCTGATTAAGTCGCTATCTCTTTCCCAGACACTGGTCTTGCAGAAACTGTTACTGTGAACAGTGCACTGCCCTGGAGGGAGGGTTATTGATGCTAGCACCAGGCCAGACCATCAGATATGGCCTGGAGACCCCCAACACCTGGGGGCCTTCTTGCAAGGCCCACAAAAAGGACCGGAAGCATAATCCATGTTTGTGGGACAAGGACCACAGGGAGATATAAGGGAGGGCCCCATGCATGTTCCTTCATTCAGATTTGGAAGACTGTTCCCTGAGTCCACTGCTGTATTAAACAGTGTCTCTCCTTTTCTTTGAAGTGTCCTTGGTTTTCTTTGGTCTTCTGTAACACACCCAGTTTTAAAGAGTGAGTAATTGCTGTTGCTAAGCAACAAGGAAGGGAGGGGAATTGTATTGAGGTAGACCAGATCCCAGGGGTTGTCTTTGAAACATTACAGTTTCTTTGCTTTCTAGGAGACTGTCTGGCAGATGTTCTAAGGAGGTATCTTATCAGTATTTTTCCCAAGTCTGTAAAACAAGCTTGGAACAAAAGTTATAAAAAGTTCAAAAAAGCTCATCTGAAGGGAAATGGGGAGGAAACTTTCTACTAACTGGAGACACCTCGGTGTGAATTACCCCCCAGTTAAAACAGTAGGGAGAAGGGGGATGCAAGAAAGCAACCTTGAGGGTATAATCTTATCTCTTCTCACTATTTGAATAGAGGAGCCAGCAATCTTGAGGTTTAATTACCAGGTGCTTCTCATAAATTGTGCAAGGCCATAACAAAGAAAATGCAGGACTTTTTCTGTCTTTACAGTATTTATATACAGAAGAGTAAAATAATTAAATATTTTAAAAATTCTTGAATAAATTCTGCAGCTATTCACTGCAAACTAAGACATCTTTGTATAATTATTCCAGAGCTGCCTCAAACTAACACACCCTGCTGTCTCCCCCAGTTCTGACAAATTAGAGCTCAGATGGTTCATTATATTAAAAATATCTATGAGGACTTTTGCTTACCTACTTCAGAAACTGAAATGCCAATCCTTGCCAAAGAGGATTTGTAAAAGCTGGTCACTTAAAGTGTATCGTTCTAATAATCCTCACAACCTTCTAATAATTCTCATAATCTATTCTAATAACCTTCTAAATCCAATTCTCTCTGGCAAACTTAAATCTGTATTTTTATCACTTTAAAAGCCTGATTTCCTAACATTACATTCAGTAGTCATTTTGGCACCATCTGACAAACAACTTGAATTCTTATATTTGATATTTTTAAAATATCTCTTTTCCCAGAGCTTTCCAGGCTTCACTTTTATGCCTTTTGGGATAAAATATGGCAGAAAAGCCTGTCAGTTTTACAAACTGATCCCAGCTATTGTTCAGAGAAGAACACTTAAGGCAGAAGCCACTGTGAGTGATCACTTTGTGAAACTTGTCATCAATTCTGGTGGGAAAGTGGAAATTTGAAAAGCCATCACAGAGTTTGTCAACATTAGGGAAAGAAATGTTTCAAATGGCAGGTGTCACTGAAGAACATTTGGAAACAGTATAGCACCCTGGTACTGAGACTCAGAATTTGATGAGTTTGGAATCTCATTGTAGGTGGGTTCTTGTCTCATGAAGTTTGAAGAAGAAATTCCTGAACTAAAAGATTTTTTTAAGCAACAGTATAGAAGTTTATTGCAAGCTTATACAAACTCTCCCTAGGGAGTGGTCCCCAAAGGAGACCCCCGAGGAGGGGTTCTCAAATGGGAAAAACCTGCTCTCTCTCTCTAATGGGAAAAATCTAGTCCTCTGAGTCTCTTTGTCTACCGTTTATAAATCTTTTAAGTTTAGTAAAGCAAACAAACAAACAAATATATATTTGCAGTCTGGAATAAATATTAGGCTCTAAAAGATCATCTATTGAAGCCATGCATGTAAAAACCAGCAATCCAAAGTTTTGAAGTTAAAACAAGAAAATCAAGTAGGCTACTCAAATTGAAAGAGGGAAAATGCTGATTAATGGAGATAGGATCCAAGTAAGGAGAGGGACACCTTCTTCAACACACTTTTTCATCTCTCTCCTCTCCTGAAACCTACCACTTCTCATCCAAGGTGGGGGAAAGGGAAGAGGGGAACAGAAGGTACTCCAGGGAGACTTAAAAAAATTATTTGCTTTAATCAACAGCAGGAAGTGGTACCATTCCATGGTTGTAGTAAAAAAGGGGGGCACTTCAAAATGAAAGGGCAATTTTGGAAAAGTAAGTGAACTGGCTGTGTCTGTACCAAGAAAGAAAATAGGGGAATTCCAATTTCTATATCTTACACGTTAAAGATTGCATATTGTGGACTCCGAGAAAGAAGATAACTACTAAGAAGGGCTCCTGGTGGCTAACTGGGATAAAATTTAAAAACCAGAGCCCAGTAGCCATTTCTAAACAGGAGTCTTTCACAAAAACTGCACTTCAGGGAGAAGCCTCCGCAAATCTCCGTGCTTCCTGCACAAAATTGAATTCTAGCACTGTATTTCTGCCATCTGAGCCAGCTCTTATAAAGGAGTTCCTGGAATCTTATTTCAACCAATGGGACTTTCCCCATCCAATTGGAGCTTTACAGCTATATTCCAATTAGCATATTTACAAACTAATCCAAACAGACCCATTCTGGCCAATCAGGACAGTGCCTTTGGACCAATCAGACTTAGCCATGGTCACATAGTAAGTGGCGGTAACATCATTCAAACCCAAGGCTCATACTCATCAATTTGCTATACTACTCCGTAGGGTTATTTTAAAACAACATGCTACTTAAAGAAAGAATTTACCCCTAATAGTTAATATTTTAACAATTTTTCAGGAACAACCATAAGAGGATGAAGTATTGTATCTTTTTGCCATGGCTGTAGATAAAAATGTATGAAAACAGAAAGAGCTGTGTGTGTGTGTGTGTGTGTGTGTGTCTATGCTTATTAATATCTGTTTTCAAGACAATTACAACACATATATAGAGCCCTGGCTGGTGTAGTTCAGTCGTAGAGCATTGGCCCAAGCATGGAAAGCTTTCTGGTTCAATTCCAGGTTAAGTGCACATACATGGCTTGCAGGTTCATTCCCTGTCCCAGTCGGGGCACATGTGGGAGGCAACCAATCCATGTGTCTCTCTCACATTGATGTTTCTCTTTCTTTATCTCTCTCTCCTCCACCTTCTCTTCCACTCACTCTAAAGAAAAATCAATGAAAAAAATATTCTCAAGTGAAGGTTAACAAAAAAAAAAAAGAAAGGAAAAAAAGAAAGTGCCCTGTTATCCAGAGTAAGAATGCCTAAGCTAGTAGTAGCTCTTGGTAATTGTTATTTAACAGCCTTCCAAATGACTAAAGAACTATCTCTTTCATTACCTGACTACCCAAGCTTTTGTTAAAAGATTTGTGGGATCCATTTATGTAGAGAACTATATTCCCCTGTTTGTAACACAAGAAATAAGTACCCCAGGGATTTGTCAAGTAGCTTAAAGATAACTCTCATATCTTTGCACCATGCATACAAATTTTTTATGAATAACATTTCAAGTCTAATTTTATCCTCGTGATATATACAAGATGTTCCCAGAGCTTTGACTTAAAATTTTGTAAACAAAGAAAAGGGCTGACTGTATATTTCTTGCTCACATAAAATCCAATCATTCATCGGGAGAGTTCATGCTGCACCCAATTGTTCAAGGACCCAGTAATGGAGATCTGTGTCTGCAATATGGGACTTTCAAAAGTCACCTAGGGCACTGAAATCCAGCTGAAAGTTGGGAGAAAAGAGAACATTGAGAATCACATAAGAGGTTTATATGGATCAGGCTTGAAAGTGGGATATAACTTTTCCACTCACATTTCACTGCCTGATTCAGCAGCTTGGCCTTAAATCTTTCTGGCCAAAAGCTTCTAAGCAAAATCTCTAAATAAGTATAAACAGAGGCATTACTAGTAAAGATCACTGAACCCCGTGTGGTTACATACTTTAGCAAACAAACTGAGAGAAAGAATGTGCAAAATACTTTTCAAGTCTGTACATGATATAAAATACTGATATGTTAATTCCTTTTTGCTTTGGAAGAAAAACACAGAAAAACTCATTCTTTATATAATTGCACCTAAAATGGTGTTAAAATGTTACATATTATAGGAAAATGGTCTCTTTGAGTAATATTATGTTTTAAAATAATTATTAAAAGTGGTATGTGTATAAATTCAAAGCATAAGCCCTGTAATGAGCCATTCTAGATGGTAGCTAATGTTTCAGTATAGGAATCTATAAAATGGCATATTAAATAGAAACATTTCAGTGTCTGTTCAAGGAATAATGGTCATTAAAGTCTGAACTTCAGGGAAAACCTGGGCATTACTGAACACTTTGCTAAGTCATCAGGCCATTAGGCAGCTAGGATAACAAAGGCTCACAATATATTGAAGATCATTGTAAAGTATTCTGAACATAAAAATAGAACATTAGTCTAGTCCTAGACAAACATGGCACAGCTGACCTTGAATAATCTAATTTTGCTCTACTTGTTGAAGATAATACCCAAAGCTGAAACTATCTTTTAAACAAATCATTTTATAAATAAAAATATTAAGAGAAGTGCAACTTCTACATTCCCTTGATGTTGCTCATCCTATTGGGCGACTCATACATATTAATAGCTTCATGCATGTGGTTTATAAATCTGTGTGTGTCCCACATGTACATACATTCCTCACAGACTAGCTCTTTGCAGTCTAAGCTGCTGGACAACATTATGTTTCTCTAAGATAACACTTCAAGACTAGAATTGCCAGATGCTCAAAAGAAACATCTGTTCCTGAAGACCATGGGTAATAACAATTTTAAAAAGCAGATAATTTTCCATAACAAAGTAAATTCAACAAATGTGCAAATATAGCTCATCTATTTTATTTCAAAGACACTAATACATAAAGAGAAATAATGAAATAGTAAGATTGCCTATTATGCTGCAGGAGACTATTTCTGTTTTTAGAGGTGTGTATCAGACAATACATTATTTTTATCAATTTTACTGTGAGGGAGTGGATGATGGTAATGAGCAAAGTGTCAACAAAAACAAATTTCACTTATATTCCAATTTTGCCTTGGTTTGTCCATACAGGACTAGGGTGGTAAAAATCACCTACCGTTACTCTTTGGCCATAAATATGGTACACTCACCTTCATCAAAGCCAACTAAAACCAATGCAGAAAAGTATTGCAAGGCATCACTGAATTAAAAACTTAGCCCTAGCTGGTTTGGCTTAGAGGATAGAGCATCAGCTTGCAGACTGGGGGCGGAGGACAAAGACCAGCCTGACTCCCAATAAATTTCACTGACATGATGCAGTCCAGTATTATGAGAGCAGATCATACCCTAATTTAAACCTGATGGGCATTGGAAGATGCCCAGAATACAAAGATGAGTCACATGGGGTCCTTTCTCTTAAAGATTGTCTACTATAGTGGTTCTCAAGTTTTAGCTTTCTTAAGAATAAAAGGGAAAGCTATTTAAAATGTGGGTTATTGCCCTCCATTCCACGTCCTGGTGGACATTTTTAATAAATGTCCCTCAGTGATGCTATTCAAGGATCATACTCAGTAATGTACTGACCTAATTGGAGGAATCTGAAAAAAAAAGGGGAGGGGTGGAAGGGGGAGAAATGATGATGAACAGGGCAAAATAAAATATCTTATACCAGAATTACATGCAATTATACCTGTCCTGTGTATACATGACATATAACCTTTAGCTCATATCCACAATTGGTAATAACACATAAAATTTACACATTTGTTTTTTACTTGCACACTTGCTGAAGGAAAGGCATGCTCGTGCATTTAACTTCTGAGGTCAACTTGTGGAATCCTGATTGAAAATGGACAACTCAGAGTAATATACAGACATGATAATAGAGAACGAGCTATTAGTCAGATTTATTATTTTTCTCTTCTCTTTTCCTACTGGCAGAAAGAGTGGCAGTGACACATCTCAGGAATCTATGGTTACCATAGGAACAGAACTTATGATTTACCAGGGAACATTGCTGCCAAAACCAATAAAATAACAATTCAGTGGAGGTCAGAGGCGCAAATTCACTGAATCTACAAACAAACCAGACAGCTGCTCAATCCATTCAACAAGAATTTTGCAGTTGCAATTGTAAGGTAAGTAAAAGAATGGTAAAATGAAACCAAGTGTTTCACTCCCACTTAATGTCTCCAAATGCTCAGAGGTCCTTCGGACTTGGACTTTCAAGCTGCTATACCAAGAATTCTGGGTAGATAAAGGCAGACAATAGCCTAAAACGTTTGTAATGCAGTGACTCAAAAATAAAAATTCAGAAATAGAGTGACACCTTGTGATCCAAATAGATTTACATATAGGACTATATATTGAAAAGAAAGCTGGATTTCATTGTTCAAGTTAACTAATGAGACAATTTCTGTCCTTCTAAAAAGACAGCTTAATTATTTATTTTCTCTCTTTTTTTTGGGGGGGGGGGTTAAAATATAAGAAGAATTTTATTTATTTATTTATTTATTTATTTATTTATTTATAAATCTTTACTGTTCAGATTATTACAGATGTTCCTCTTTTTCCCCCTATAGCTCCCTTCCACCCGGTTCCCACCCTACCCCATACTCTTACCCCCCTTCTGTCCTCATCCATAGATGTAAGATTTTTGTTCAATCTCTTCCCGCACTCCCCACACACCCTTCCCCCCAATAATTGTCAGTATACTCCCTTTCTATGCCCCTGATTCTATTATATTCACCAGTTTATTCTGTTCTTCAGATTTTTTATTCACTTGATTTTTAGATTCACTTGTTGGTAGATATGTATTTATTGTCACTTTGTTGTTCATAATTTTTATTTTTACCTTTTTCTTCTTCCTCCTCTTCTTAAAGAATACCCTTTAGCATTTCATATAACACTGGTTTGGTGATGATGAACTCCTTTAGCTTTTTCTTGTCTGTGAAGCTCTTTATCTGACCTTCAATTCTAAATGATAGCTTTCCCGGGTAGAATATTCTTGGTTGTGGGTTCTTGTTATTCATCACTTTGAATATTTCTTGCCACTCCCTTCTGGCCTGCATCATTTCTGTTGAGAAATCAGCTGACAGTCGTATGGGTACTCCCTTGTAGGTAACTAACTGTTTTTCTCTTGCTGCTTTTAAGATTCTCTCTTTGCCTTTTGCCCTTGACATTTTAATTATGATGTGTCTTAGTGTGGTCCTCTTTGGATTCCTCTTGTTTGGGTTCTCCGCACTTCCTAGACTTGTAAGTCTACTTCTTTCACCAGGTAAGGGAAGTTTTCTGTCATATTTCTTCAAATAGATTTTCAGTATTTTGCTCTCTCTCTTCTTCTGGCACCCCAAAAATTCTCATGTTGGTATGCTTGAAATTGTCCCAGAGGCTCCTTACATTATCTTCATATTTTCGGATTCTTCTTTTTTTTTGCTCTTCCAGTTGGGTGTTTTTTCTTCCTCACATTTCAAATCATTCACTTGATTCTTGGGATTCTCTAGTCTAGGATTCTCTAGTGTTGAATTTCTGTATATTATTCTTTATTTCAGTCAGTGTATGCTAAATTTCTGACTGGTCCTTTTCCATTTTTTTGTTTTGTTGTTGTTGTTGTTATTGTTGTTTGGCATTCTCACTAAGATCCTTGAAGGCCTCACTAAGTTCCTCAGAGGTTTATAGAAGATTCTTGATTAACCTTATAACTGTGGTTTTGAACTCTATATTCAGCAGTTTGCTTTCCTCCATTTCTTTCATTTGTGACACGTTTCTTTGTCTCCACATTTTGGCTGCTTTCCTGTGTTGATAGAGTGGCCTTGAGTGGTAGGTGTTCTATAGGGCCCAGGGGCTCAGCCTCCCCAATCGCCTGAGGTGGACACTCTTGGTGCACCCCTTTGTGGGCTGTGTGCATGGTCTTGTAGTTAAGCCTTGATTGCTGTTTGGTATCACTGGGAGGAATTAACCTCCAGGCCAATTGGCTGTGAGGACCAGCTGTGTCTACAGTGGAAGAACTGCTGTGCTGGAGATACCCTTATGTGGCAGGACTTGCTTCAGTGGGGCTTTGGTGCTCACTGAGTCTGCCCCTTGAGTGTGTCACTTATGGATGTGAAGAGTTGTAATCTGGTATGGTCTCACACTGACCACTGGGTACACTGGCTCTTGGATCTCAAAAGAGGTGCAAAGTCAGCCACTGCCTGAGGCCACCCAGCAGGAGCTACAGAGAGATCTGCACATTCCTCCTCTTTGTTTGGGGTTTGGAAGTGCCCAGATGAAATCCGGCTGTGAAGCAAGGCAGGCTGCTGCTGCCAGTCCTTGGGCCTTCTTTTGGAAGCTTTGGAGCTCTCTGACCCAGTTGCAGTTTGTTAGGTTTTAGGCTGTGAAAGGATAGGCCATTCATATGCAAAAGCTGCTGTGCACACAGCTTGGATGGGGTTGTAAATTGGGTGGGGCGGGGTCTCAGTGAATCACTAAGTTGGAGCAAACAGCAATGGCTGCCAGTCAGCCCTGCACTGGAGAGGTCCCTGCATCTCCACATCCCACGCCCCCACACAGGAACAATGATCGCTGCAAGCACCTTTGAGAGAAAGCCGCCCTCGTGTTCCTGCCCAATGTCAGACAATCCAGTTTCTCCCCGTATGAGTCTGGGTCCTCACAGTCTCGCCCAGAACTGAAGTTCAAAACAATCGGGAGCTTTTATCTCCCTCCCGATTGAAAAAAATAACAACAGCACACCCAGTTGCCAGCCAATTTCACACACACCTCCACACCTCCGCACCTCCTACCAGTCTCAATGTGCTTTTTTCTTTCCTTCTAGTTGTAGAACTTCCACTCAGCCAACTTTCCTGTGGTTCTGGATGATTGTTGTTTTGTCTTTTAGTTGTAGTTTAGATGTGGTTGTGAGAGGCAGCAAGTACAGGTGTTTACCTATGCTGCCATCTTGGTTCTCCTTCTAATTATTTCTTATTTTAAAAATTGATTTAAGAGAGAGAGGAAGGGAAAAGTAAAGAGAGAGAGATACACATACACATTGAGGTGAAAGAGAACCATCTATAGATTGTCTCCAGTATGCACCACGACCAGGGATTGAACCTGATTTTTTAATTTATTGTTATTATTGTTATTACTAATATCATTAATTCTGCTGTCATTTCTCTTGACTCTAAATAACCTCCCTCTTGGATATACTGAAGTCTTTCCAATCCATCTATCATGCCTTCATTCTCAAACATATCATCCTTGGAAATCTAAATAAGAATTTTTGTAAGTAATTTTTTTAACATTTCAAAATGAACCAGTGCTGTCACTCTTATTATATTTAAACCTATGTGGAATATATTTGTTTTGGTAGAGGTAGAGCTAATCCGTTTCTTGCAGATGTAGGATTTCCATTCTCTGTAAAAAACACCTTTTATGATCATTTCTTCTAGTGAAGTCACTTCAACTTTGCTATCACAAACCATGATGAAATGAATAACTTTACAGATGTATTCCCAACACTTGCACAAGAATTTCTCTTTGGTATTTAACTTGAAGTAAAATTGCAGGGAGACTGAATCATTAAGTATAGCTACCTTGGTCCTAGCTGGTTTGGCTCAGTGGATAGAGCGTCTGCTTGAAGACCAAAGGGTCCTGGGTTTGATTCCAGTCAAGGGCATGTACCTTGGTTGCAGGCTCTTCCCCAGCCAGGTTCCTGCTTGTGCAGGAGGCAACCAATTGATATGTTTCTCTAACATCGATGTTTCTTTCTGTCTTTTCCTCTCTCTCCATTCTCTCTAAAAATCAATGGAAAAATATCCTCAGGTAAGGATTTAAAAAATAAATAAATAAGTATAGCTACCTTGCTTTGTTAAAGGGATGCACCAGCTGACAATCCACCCAGCAGACCATAGTGCTTCCTCTTTTCCCATATTCTATTCAGTACTTCATTATCATCCACATAATTCATTTTTGGGGTATAAAGTATACAGTATCTCACTGAATTTGATTTTACTGATTTCTATTGGAAATGAATATTTATCGTATACTTGGTCTTTTTAGTTTCCCCTTATGAAGATTATTATTTGATTCCTTTGTCATTTTTACTTTTACTTTTCTTACTTTTTTTCTTGCAAATTTATAGGTATTGCTTTTATTTTTTCTACCTATAAATTCTTTGTTGATTATAGATATTGCAAAAACCTTCTTACAGTTTATCATGGTATGCTTTATCATACAGAATTTATATATAAAAATATAGACAAATCCATCAATCTTCCCTTTACCTTATATTTTTTACTTTCCATTTTGAGAGTCTTATTTCAAAAGTTGTACACCATCTTAAAGTCACAGAAATATTCTGTTGTTTTTTTTTTATTTGACTTTGCAGTTTTACTTTTCATATTTTAGTTTACTTTGCAGTTTATCTTTATGCATGGCATAAGATTGTGAGAAAGAGATTCAACCTTACTTTTTATTCATACAAGGAGTCACCTTTAACAAAACAATTTATAAAATTTCCATCTTTCCCCACTATCTGTAATGACACATCTATCTTATAACAAGTTTCCATTATACTTGGGCCTGCGTCTATTGTGTAACATTCATCTTTTTGTCTGTTTCAATACCGTAACATTGTTTTAATTAAAATAGTTTTTCTTCTAATGTTTTTCTCAGAATTATGTTTATTCATGAATTTAGTCTTCATAGAACTTCAAAATAAATTTGTCTATTTACTCAGGAAATATTGAGGTCATTTTCCATGGAATAGCATTAAATAGATAAATCAGGGGTGCAAACTTTTTCTGTAAAAGCCAAATAGTAACTATTTTAGGCTTATATTGCAAATACTCACCTTTGAGGTTGTGGAACAAAAGCCACCTACCATATGTATAAACAAAGAATATGAGTATTTTCCAATAAAACTTTACTTACAAAAGGAGAAAGTAAACTGGATGTGATCTGCAGGTTTTAGTTTGCTAATACCTGGTATAGATTAAAGTGAGGACAATTAATACCTTTACAATATTAGTTATTTTTGTTGTTGTTTCAAGCTGACAATGATCTGTAATAGATTTTTAAATTTTCTCCCTAAAAGACTTTGTATGCTTTATTATTTTTTGTAATTCCTAGACAATTTATAAGATATTTTGTGGTTGATATTGTTATTATAAATTGCATTTTTTTTTAAGTACACTAGTTACTACTGGTCTAGGAAAACACTAATAATGTTACATATTGTTATTGTATTACAAAACCCTTTGGGAACTTCTTATTAGCTGAATGGATGTTTTTATGATTCTTTCAGGGTTTTATATGTTAAAGATATCACCTGTAAATAATAATCCTAACTACTTCTTTCTAAATCTTATGGTTTAAAAATTTTCTTTTATTTAATTAGTTGGGACCTCTAGTTCCATGCTGAACTGTAGCAGTGATAGCAGACATACTTTTTTTTTTTACTGAAATTATACATAAAACTCTAAATTGTATAAAGAATCACTATGTGTGCTTTGTGGTTTGAGTGATAGCCACTACTAAATTAAGGTAGTTTCTTTATATTCCTAGTTATCTGGGAGTTTTCATAGTAAATGTGTGTTGAACACTAGCAAGTGTCTTTTTCAGCATCAGTGAGTTTATTTTTTTAGTCTATTAATGTGGTGAATCAGGCTGATAGACATTTCTGATATTCAACCATCCTTATCTTTTTCAAAGAATCGTCGTTATGATACATTAATTTAAGCAAAGTATATGATTTAGAAAGATACTATCTTTACTTAGAAAACTTTGTACCTGCTTCTAAGTGATATTAACCTAAAATTATCTTTTCTTTTTTTTACTTTTTATTGAATTTATTGGAGTGACATTGGTTAATAACATTATATAGGTAAGTGTACATTTCTATAACACATCCTGTATGTAAATTGTATTGTGTGTTCACCACCTGAAGTCAAGTTTCATTCCATCACCATTGATACCGCTTTACCCTTTTCTAATCTCCCACAACCCCCATTTCCTCTGATAATCACTATACTGTTGTCTGTATCTATGACGTTTGTTTGTTTGTTTTTTTAATATATTTTATAAATTTTTTTTTTTTTTTTACAGAGAGGAAGGGAAAGAGGGATAGAGAGTTGAAACATTGATGAGAGAGAACCATAGATCAGCCTCCTCCTGCACACCTCCTACTGGGGTGTATCTGCAACAAAGGTGCATGCTGTTGACTAGAATCGAACCTGGGACCTTTCAGTCTGCAGACGGACACTCTATCCACTGAGCCAAACCGGTTAGGGCATGAGTTGTTTTTTTTAACTGTCTTTTAGTATCAAGTTGTACTAGTCTCATAAAATGAAGTAGATCACTTTGTAAAGTATATAAATGCCTAGTTACTATGTTGAAACTAATATAACATTGTATGTCAATTATAATTTAAAAATAAATTATTAAAAAAGTAAAAAATAAAATGTTAAGCATTTTCTCCTATTCTTTGAGGCCATCTACAAAAAAAACAAACAATTTTTTCTTTGAAGTTTATATAATGAGTCAGAAAAACTATTTGGACCAAGAAATGATTGATGAGGAATATTTGATAGAGAATAAAGGATTATCATTTAATTTCTGCTATCACAATTTAATATATAGTTTCCATTTCTTCCTCTGTCAAATCTGACATGTTATGAAATTCATATATTTACTCTGGGTTTTTCAATTTCATGGCACTTTTTTCTTTTTCTTTTTTTATTGTTTGAAGTATTACAAATAGTAGTACATATGTCTCCTTTTTTTCCCCCATTGACCTCCCCCCAGCCTCCCCTACCTCCCAGTACACTAGCCCCCAGTACATGCCTTCACCTGCCCCCCCCCAGTGTCTTGTATCCATTGGTTATGCTTATATGCATGCGTACAAGTCCTTCAGTTGATCTCTTACAGCCCCCCCCCAACAACCTCCCCTGCCTTCCCGCTGTAGTTTGACAGTCTGTTCAATGCTTCTTTGCCTCTGTATCTATTTTCCCCCTGTTTCTTTCCTTTAAAAAATCTTGCCTCTTCAGACTAGAAATAAACATATAATAACAAAAAATGTTTGAGTCCCCGTTTCAATGTCAAACAGTTCCTTATGTGTACATGTCAGCAATGATATCTGGATGGTGGGCACATGTTGGCAATGCAGGTCCGACCATCTCTGGTTTGGTCCTAGGTAACCTGCAGCGGTGCACAGCTGCTGACTGCTCGCGTGGCAAGGCATCGTCAGCGTCTTCCATCTCTGGACTGTTTCTCCTCTTGTCTTCATGGTTGGAGCAGACCTGTCAATTCCTCTCTGTTGCAGGAATCCACATGGTCTTGGAGTTGTTTTCTGAAAATATACAAACATATTTTTGACCAAAAGTTAATAAAGGAATCTTTTCTATATAATTGATTTGAGATCCTTTTTATTTTTGCCCAAATGATTTTCCTTTGTCTTATTTAGACACCATGTGTGTTTTTCATGGGGGTCTTGCTGTCAGCATTACAAATGAAAATTAATTTTGTAAAGTAAAAATTTTATAGATGTAATTTATTTATAGGATATTTTTCCTTACATGATATTACCCTACTATCCCCCACTTTTTTTTATTAATGGAGGATTTTGTGAATTTTATAATGCAGTCTTGATAGCTTTAAATTTTATTTTTTTTGCCCAAAAAATATGACTGCTTTAGGTTCATTGCACTTTCAGGAATTTTACTATGAGATGAACTACCAATAGAAATTTTAGTTATTACTTTAGGAACAGCTTTTTGTCCAGTACAATTAAATTTACTTGAATATTCACTTATTTCAATTAGCCTATTTAAATTAATCTGAAAACTTGATTACTATTTTACTGTCAAATTTAATATTCTAACAAAAATCTTAGTTTAACCTGTAAATATTAGTGGAAAGGATTATTTGCATTCTTGAGTATGCCCTGAGCATTCCTGGTGCTAGGCTGGATTTAGATATAGGGCAGCTGCTGTCGGCCAAGTCTCTGTCTGTTACCTGGGTCCCAATCTGAGCTGCGCCAAGTCTCTGTCTGTCACCTGTGTCCCAATCTGAGGTGGGCGTGGGAAGCAAAGCAGCCATGGGGGCAGGAGACCTCCCTCAGAAGGGGTGAGGGTTCAGGCCCCTTCAGGGTTGGGAGGGGGTGAGGGTCTGTGCCCAACCTCTGTTGACCCACAAGTTCTCTCCTGGTGGCCCCTCTGCGACTGTGCCTGTCTTAGGTTGTTCCTTCCTTGAGGAATCTTACCTGTCTCTGGCTAACCAGCCATCCTCTGGGGCCAAACAGGGTGATGTGAGGTTCAGTTCTGTCTCCTTGGTAGCCTATGGCCCCTGTAGCCTCCACGCCTAGCACCTGCCTTGGGATCCCCTGGCCTGCTGGCGGGGTCCCAGTGCTGATCACATATCTCGGGGAACTCAGGTTTCTTCTCCAGTGAGGGCCCAGCTCACATGATTGGGCGAGAGACAGATCCATGGTAGCAGCCACCACGAGGCTTCAAGCTCAGCATGAACAGAAAGCTCAGGCGACAGCTGAGGGCAATTGGATTGTGAGAAGAGGGACCCTTTTGGCACAAAAGGCAAGAGGGGCTAATATAGGATGCTCAATGCCTTCCCAGTGCCTTAATTCCTTCTGAGAGGGATTAAATCCTTTCATGTCCTTTTTAAAATTGCTGCCAACCATTCAAAGAATTAGTTTGTAAGTTTGTTTGGGATAATTGTAAAATATGCTGTTGTAAAATATCTAAAATTATAATGACATTGTAGAATAATATCATGTAAGGATATTCTTTGCTCTAGGCCATGGCAATTCCATTTCAAACTGGCTGTCAATTTTTTTTTTGTAACTTTATATAAACTTTGTCAGGGAGGCAAAAACACAAATTACTTATTTTAGTTCAAGAGGCCAAATATATTGACTTTCAATTATAATCCTTATGACTTTTGAAGGAAACTTAACTGCCTTCCCCTGCAGGCCTGTTCCCCCACAACTGTCCTCCCCTGCTGGCCATCTTGTGGTGGCTATCTTGTGTCCACATGGGGGCAGCCATCTTGTGTGTTGGAGTGATGGTCAATTTGCATATTACTCTTTTATTAGGATACTTTTCAAGACATAGAGGAATAGATTTTTTGAGCTACCCTTTTATTATTGAGGATACTCTACTGTGATCAGAGGACATTATTGGTATGATGCCAATGTTTTGAAATTTATTTTGTGGCTTAGCATATATTTTTAAATATAAGTTCATGTGGCTCTCAAAAGTAATGTGTATTTATTTATAAACTTCTGATTGGCAAAGTCAAGTTATAAAATTGTATATATTTTTATGTCAAATATTCTACTTCATTTTTGCTTTGTCTTTCAATTCCTAAAACAGATGCATTTTTTACAAAAACTCTCACTAACATTATTAATATCTCTGTTTCTCTACCTACCACTAGAATGTTTAATTTGTTATAAATTATTTATTTTTTATTGTTGATAATATTACATATGTCCCCCATTTCCCTCTTTTTCCCCCCTTCACCCAGCCCCCACCTTCCCTAGGCCTTTACCACACTATTGGCTGTGTCTATGGACTATACATATATGTTCTTTGGTTAATCTCTTCTCATCCCCCCACCTTCCTCCCTCTGAGATATTTTTTATTGATATTACCATACCAGTTTGCCCGCCTATGTCATTTTTACCTTCCATTATACTTTCTCAGCTTTTAAAATGTCCACTCCATGGTTTTTTTTATTTTATTGCTTACATAGTAAGAATATATATTACCACCCTTTCAGTTTCAAACTTGTGTACTGTGCTGCCTATAGACAACATATTGCTGGATCTTGCATGCAGACATTTGTTTTTATAATCTGACAGTATCAATATTTTGATTGTCAATTTTACACCCAATTAATTTACTGAAAATATTGTCACATAAGGATTTGTTTCTGACAATCTATTTAATATTTTCTGTTCACCATTCTGTCTTTTTGTCTTTTTGTCTCTTCCTGATTTGTTATTGACAATTTTTTAAAAGTTACACATTCAATTTTCTGGTGATTATCACCTCTGAGTTGTCAAAAGGTCTATTTTATTTAAAGTTTTATATCAATGTAAAAAAATTCTTATAGTTTCTATTTTTCCTTCAAATAAGACAAAAACATTGGCTGCCTCTTGTCTCCTTCTGACTTACTATGATGACCTTCTCCATGTTAATAAATTCTTAGGAACATACTATCTTCCAAGACTCAATTAAGAAAAAAGAAGAAAATTTAACAGACCTATTATGCCTAATGAAATAAAAAAAACTCCCAACTAACAAAATTCCTGGACCTGACAGCTTTACAGGTAAATTTTACCAAAGACTTGGAGAAGAATTGACAGCTATCTTTCTCAAGCTATTCCAAAAAACTGAAGAAGAAAGGTCATTTTACAAGCCAGAATTACCTTGATTTCAAAACCAGAAAGCCATTGTATTAAAAAAAAAGAAAAGTATAGGCCAATATCCCTGACAAATATAGATGCAGAAATCCTAAACAAAAGATTAGTAAATCAAACTCAGCAATACATTAAATGTCCACTTTTACCATCTTTATTTGACATATTATTGGAAGTCTTAGGCACAGCAATCAGGGGAAGAAGGAGGAGGATAAGGAGAAGGAGAAGGAGAAAGAGAAGAAGAAGAAGAGAGAAATATAAGGCATTCAAAATGCAAAGAGAGAATTAAACTGTCATTATTTCCAGATAACATAATACTATAATCCTAATTAGTCCAAAACTAATCTCTTAGAACTGATAAATGAATTCAGTGAAGTAACAGGATGCAAATTTTTATACACCAACAACAAACTATCAGAAAGATAAATTAAGAAAACAATCTCACTTACAATTGAATAAAAAATAATAAAATACCTAGAAATAAATTTAACCAAGGAAGTGAAAAACCTTGGAAAATGATAAGACATTTAAGAAAGAAAATAAAGATGATATAAATAAATGGAAGCATACTGTGCTCATGGATAAGAAGAACAGCATCAATAAAATGTCCATATTACCAAAAGCAATCTTCAGATTCAATAGACTCCTCATCAAAATACCAATGGTATTTTTTTACATAACTAGAACAAATAACCCCAAAATTTGTGTGGAATCACAAAATACTCTAGCCAAAACAATCATGAGAAAGAAAAAAATTGGAGGTATTATGCTACCTGATATCAAACTATACTACAAAGCTATAGTAATCAAAACAGCATGGCACTGACATAAAATCAGACACATAAATCAATTGAACAGAATTGCAATCCCAGAAATAATATTCCACCTATATCATCAATTAATCTATGACAAGGTAGGCAAAAATATCCAATTGGATAAAGACACTCTCTTCAATAAATGGTGTTGGGAAAACTGGACAGATACATGCAAAAAAAAAGAAGAAGAAGAAATGACCACTTTCTTATGCCATACAAAGAAATAAACTCAAACTGGATTAAGGATTTACATATAAATCTAGGACCATATAAATCTTAGAGAAGAACATAGGCAATAAGCCCTTTGACATTGCTTTTAGTAATGTGGTTTTTAAAAATATTTTTCCTCAGACAAGAAAAATAACCATGAGTGAAACATTTTGACCATCTGTGTTCAGACTTTAGCTGACTGTAACTACAGACAACATCTGAACAAAACTAAATGGCTGTTCTTATACCACTAAATTTTGTGGTGATTTGTTATACAGCAGTAGTGACTGGATCAGCCTCCTCTTGTCTTCAGGCTATGATCTGAAATCCTTTCTGGAATCTGTAGAATCCTGCATGAATTGTCTCCAGGCTAGTCTTTCAGCCTCTTTTGGTGCCTTTTTCACCAGACTTCAATCACACTGACCTTTGCTTATTCCTCGTAAGGAATTTTGCTGAGGCTTTTGATCTCCCTGCCTGAAATGCACTCTTCACCTGGCTACCATCACCTCAACCCTCATGTCTTCGCTATCATATATTTAAGAAAACTAAAAAGAGCCCTGGACAGTGTGGCTCAGTCAGTTGGCATCATCCCAAGCACCAAAAGGTTACTGGTTTGATTTCCAGACAAGGTACACGCTGGGTTGTGGGCTCAGTCTCTGAGGCGGGGGGGAAGGGCGCATGCAGGAGGCAGCTGATCAATATTCTGCTATCACATTGATGTTTCTCTCTCTCCCTCTCCCTTAAAAAAAAAAAGTCCAAAAAACTAAAAGGACACAAAGCAAAGAAGTAAGGTTTATTTATTGTTGCTTTTGCATGTTAAAAAATATGGAGTGAAAATATCCAGTGATGGGAACAAGTTGGAGAAAGAAACAGGTTGCTGATAGGATGGGGAAAAGATGGTTAATGGAGAATGATGGACTTCAGGCATTAAATTATTGCCTCAGATATGGAAGAGAAGGAAAAATGGATAGGTAGTATATGGATAATCTCTGCCTTTCCTGCAAACCTTAGCATTACCCAGCTAAGGCTGACCTGTAGGGACTGCATTATCAGGCTCCCATGCCTTCTGGTTGCCCTTAGGATCAGTCAGTAGAAAGTCCTGGCAGGGGATTGATAAGAGGAAAGAGAGAAAAGTGGGAATATTTAGTCCCCTAGCTCCCTCCATATGGGGTCACTTCTGGCTGGTTGCCTCCCCCACCTTGTGATGGTTAGCATACCTTCAAGTGGTCCTCTTCACATTGGGTTTATTGGGATTCCAGGAGCTACTCCCTTTCCTCCCTACTGCACGCCCTTTGTTACTAGCACAAGGTGATCTTCTATTCCGTGGGATTCCCTACACCTGGCAAATGTCTTTGTAAGTAGTCTGATTATTAAACCACTCTTAAATTTTTCTATATCAAGTAGGACACATGTTTCCTACTGGACCCTTTCAAATACAGGGAAGAATGATGATGAGTAAGTAGGTGGAAAGCGCAAGGGTATGTGAAGCAGGCAAAAAAACTCAACATCTGACACTACTTTGGTTAAAATAGAAAACTGAGACGTAAACCACTAAAGCAATATTACCATTAAATCAAGGAGTAAAATGAAAGGGCTGAAAAGTTATCTGTTTAAATATATAAAGATAATGCTTATAGAAAAAAAGTATCTCTCCCATTAAACTATGGAATCAAACTTTTCTTTTTCTTACTTAAAGCTCTTAACCAGCAGAATCAAGTTCACAAGGGATTATGTAAAAACAAACAAACAAAAACAACTAGATAACTTGTTTGATTCCTTTCCAGTTACCCACATATGACAATTTAGAACATCACTCTTGCCATGCATATCACAGTAGCTTCTGCTAAGTAGAATGCCTTAAGTGTTCTTTTTCCTCTTTTTTTCTGAATTAAAAAAATAAAACTACAATGTATTTTTAATAAATGTCAAAGTCAGGACAGATGCACTCTACCTGAGATCCACTGAGCCTATTTCAACTCTAGGAATAACTCTGGTTCCTGAAGGAGGAATAGCAAAAGTATAAATGAGAAATTCTAGTCCAAGTTAATTTATCGTCATTTTCAATATCTCCACTAGGCTTTTTTTTTTTTAAATCCTCACCTGAGGATATTTTTTCCATTGATTTTTAGAGAAAGTGAAAGGGAAGAAGGGAGGTGAAGAGAGAGAGAGAGAGAGAGAGAGAGAGGTGAGAGAAACACATTGATTGGTTGCCTCCTCCATGCTGGGGATCAAACCTGCAACCCAGATACGTAGCCTTGACCAGGAATCGAACTTGCAACCCTTCAGTGCATTGGCTAACACTCTAACCACTGAGAAACACTTGCCAGGGCCCCACTCAGCTTTTCTAAGGCTTTTTACATTATCATTATCATTATTATTACACTTTGCTGGAGAAAAATGCTAAAAGGATGTATACCTTTGATGGAACTTTTAGCCTATGCCAAACAGTGTTATAAGAAATTATATAATCATGCTATCCTCATGACAATCCTATTATGGAAGACATTATTACTTCTATTTTCATAAAAAGAAACAAATACAGAGAGGTTATGTAAGTTGCCAAAGTCACATAGTTACTAGCTGTATAACAAAGAAAGCCAACAGGCCAGCAGGATCATCAGGAACAACTTTTAACTGGAATGCTTGAGAGATGACCTTTTGTTTTTCCTTCTTTTCTTCATTTAAAAAAAATTTTTAACTGCTAAGGAATGGCCTTCAACTTGGGGAAGTTTGGATCTGTTTTGACCTCAAGTTTCTTTGGCAAGTAATAAAAAATTCTATTATCTCCCTGCTTTAAGTTCCATGTAAAGAAAGATAACCTCATCACATTCATTGTCATGACACTCTTTATTGTAACTTGCCAGGTTGACAGCATTATATGCAATTCTAGGGAAGCAGATCTATATTGGGAATCAGGTAAAGTAGATGTAACTACTTTTAAAATAGCTATAATTTTTTAAAAACAGGAATTTAAAAATGTTGGAGAGGTTGTGGATAAATTAGAACCTTTGTGCATTGCTGGTGAGAATGTAAAATAGGTACAGCCACTGTGGAAAAGTTTGGAGGTTCCTCAAAAAGTTAAATGTACAATTACCATATGATCCAGAAATTCTACTTTTGGGTACATACCTCCAATAATTAAAATCAAGGACTGAAACAGATACTTGAACACCAATCTTCATAATATCATTATCTATATATATAAAAGCCTAACATGCAAAGTGTCCCCTCAGGAGTTTGACAGAGTTCAATTGTTCACGATGACATGCACTGACCACCAAGGGGTGGCACAGAATGAAGAAAGGCCCCAGCCAGGAATACGCAGCCACTAGGGACCCAATTTCGTGCACTAGGCCTCTAGTTCACAATAATCAAAAGGTGGAAGCAACCCAAGCCTCTATTGGTGGATGAATGAATAAAGAAAATGTGGTGTAAACATACAATGGTCGATTCAGTCTTAAAAAGGCAGGAATTTCTGATACATGCTACAACATGGGTGAATAATGAGTATATTATGCTAAGTGAAATAAGGCAGACAAAAAAAGTAAAAATATTGTATTATCCCACTTATATGAGATATCTAGAATAGATAAATTTATATACACAGTAAATGGGACAGTGGTTATCAGGAGTCAGGGGTTATGGGAGTAAGAACTATCCTATCTAATAAAAAGGTATTATGCAAATTGACCATCACTCCAACACACAAGATGGGCACCTCCATGTGGACACAAGATGGCCACCACAAGATGGCTGGCAGGAGAGGGCAGTTGGGAGGGACCAGGCCTGCAGGAGAAGGCAGTTGGGGGGGACAAGGCCTGCAGTGGAGGACAGTTAGGGGCAACCAGGCTGGCAAGGGACGACAGTTAGAGGTGAGTGGGCCAAGAGGTGAGGGAAGTTAGGGCCAATTAGGCCAGCAGGGGAGCAGTTAGGCGTCGATCAGGCTGGCAGGGGAGTGGTTAGGGGGTGATCAGGCTGGCAGGCAGAAGTGATTAGGGGCAATCAGGAAGCAGGCAGGCGAGCGGTTGGGAGCCAGCAGTCCTGGATTGTGAGAGGGATGTCCGACTGCCCGTTTAGGCCGGGCCTCTAGTTGTTTAATGGATGCAAAGTTTCTGATTGGAGGATGAAAGCATTCTGAAGATAGATAATGATGATGGTTGCACAATATTGTGAATGTATTTAATGTCATTGAATTGTCCACTTAAAAAATGGTTAAAATGGCAAATTTTATGTATGTATATTTTACCACAATAAAAAAGTGAGTTAATCCCACCTCTGGCTGTGTCTTACTCAGAAAACTTCAGAGAAATATTAAATTTCTCTGAAACTCAGTTTCTTGATTTATAAATCAATGGCATGTTTTTATTAATCTGAAATCACAATGAAGCTATTTATAGATTAGGTAAAGGCAATATATTTTGTGCATTTTTAAAGTGCTTAATTTAGAGCATTTAAACAAAGTTTACATAAAGATTCAAATTTGCTTTTACTTTAAAAGATCAAAAAGGCATTTGCAGTCAAGAATGTGAGAAATTAAAAAGAGTATTACTCTTTTCTTTTATTTAATGGCTTTATTGTTTAAAGTATTACATAAGTCTCCTTTTTTCCCCCATTGAATTCTCCCCAGTGGCCCCCACCCCCCAGCACATGGCCTCACACACACACAAACACACACACGTCTATGTCCATTGGTTATGCTCACATGCTTGCATACAAGTCCATTGGTTGCTCTTTTATTCCATCACACTCCTATTCTTACATAAACACACACACACACACACACACACACACACACACATACACACACACACACACACATACACACACACACGTCCAACTGCCAATTCATACAATATTTTGAAATAATGAGATAGCTAAAGTGACAGGTAATCCAATTATCTCAAAATATAAGAAGAAACATATGCCTTTAGGAATTCTGGAGCTCTTGTTTATCTGTAACAGACCCAACTGGACAATAATAGGAAAATTTCAGCTAGAATAATTAGAGATTTAGTGGCCAATGTTTATGAGCCAGCAAGAGAATGTGGAGCCCCATGGGGATACAGCTATAATAGAATTTTCACCTCTTACAGAATTTTTCTCCACAGACCACTTGTAAATAAGTTCTGCGGGAAAATCCCATATAATGCAGGTCTTGGGGAGGAGAACAGCTGTACAAATTGCACAAAATCCCATCACCATGCTTCCCTCCCCAACCCTCTCACACTCAGGGTTTTATTAGTGGGACAGGGATATACTGTCAACTGTAGGGCATTGGTGAAAACTCACTACTGTTGAGAAAGGAAACAGAATAAAAATTCTATCTGTTGGGAGGGGCAAGAATATATACTGAGCCCACAACTATAGCTAAAAGAGAGATGGGAGCACCGAGAAGCATAGAAGCCCAGGACACAGTCCTTGTCTAAGACTGAACAGAATTAAACAGAATTTAAATGGATACCCACACCCAGACTGCACTATAATGATAATAGCATAGAGTAAAAGAGGAACAGTGGGACACTGCTGAATTACAAGGGAAAGTCCTGACCTCAAGTGCAGCACAAAGACAAGATCTAACACTGAGGGTAAAACAGATTTGAAGCAAAAGTCTAGCAAACCAGTCCCACCCTAAATACAAGGGATCACTGGAAGAATTTGAAGGCTGAGGTGCATGGGAAGGGATTATAGCAATAAAATAACCACAAACTTAGCCCAACTCCTGACTACATGAACACAAGACAATGGAAAGGTATTACCATCTCCAGGCTTAAAACTAGTATTTCAGTCTCCCTTTCCTTATACAAAGTAGTTGGTTTTAGATATAAAATTATCCTATCTAATAAAAGAGTAATATGCAAATTAACCATCACTCCGCAACAAAAATGGCGGCACCCATAGCCACAAGATGGCTGCGCCCAGTCCTCTTAGCCCCGCCAGAGTCCCCTAGTCTGCCCAGCGGCAGCAGCCTGGGGTGTCCTGCTGGGAGGCGCCAGTGCCCGGCTCAATCCCCTGCCAATAGCAGCAGCCTGAGCTGGGGTCTCAGGCTGGCAGGGCTGGGCACCCCCACCGTGCAATCCCCCTCCCAGCCTCGGCAGCCTGGCCTGGGGTCTCAGCCTGGCTGGGGCACACACCCCCTGCGGCGCCATCCCAGGGCAGGCCAGGTGCGGCAGCCCGGGCTGGGGTCTCAGCCTGGCTGGGGTGTGATCCCCTTCCAGCGGTAGCAGCCTGGGGTCTCAACCACTGAGTCACACCAGCCAGGCAGATATGGAGAAATCTTAAATGTTTCTTTTTTTAAAATATATATTTCATTGATTTTTTACAGAGAGGAAGGGAAAGGGATAGAGAGCTAAAAACATCTATGAGAGAGAAACATCCATCAGCTGCCTCCTGCACACTCCCCACTGGGTATGTACCCCCAACCAAGGTACATGCTCTTAACCAGAATTGAACCTGGGACCCTTGAGTCTGCAGGCTGATGTTCCATCCACTGAGCCAAACCAGTTAGGGCTGTCCAATATGCTAAAGAAAAAACCTTACCTAATAAAGAGGGAATATGCAGGGGAGGGCATTTGGGGGTGACCGGGTTGTCAGGGGAGGGCAGTTGGGGATGATCGGGCTGGCAGGGGAGCAGTTAGGTGTCGATCTGGCTGGCAGGGGAGTGGTTAGGGGGTGATCAGGCTGGCAGGCAGAAGCAGTTAGGAGCAATCAGGCAGGCAGGCGAGCAGTTGGAAGCCAGCAGTCCTAGAATGTGAAAGGGATGTCCAACTGCCTGTTTAGGCCAGATCCCTGTGGGCCACAGATTGGAGAGGGTGCAGGTTGGGCTGAGGGACACCCCCCACCCAATGCATGGTTTCGTGCACCAGGCCTCTAATGAGGCATATAAAAAAGAGAAAAAAGACACATACACATACATTGCCAAGAGACAAAGCAAATCAACAACCCATCAAAGACATGACAAAGATATTGAAACAATCTGATATATTAAAGACCCTGATGGGAAAGATGAACACCATACAAGATTAGTTGGAGTATTTCAACAGAGATGAAAACCATAAGAAACAATCAAATTAAAACTCTAAAATTGAAAACCACGGTGATAGATATGAAGAATGCCTTCAGTGGGCACACTGACAACCTTTGCTGGCCAAGAAGAGAAACAAAGTGTGGAAAAGCCAAAAAACAAACCACCCATTTCTCCTGTCCCCTCTTAAGACATCGGCATCTCTTCCAAAGTACCAGGATGTCCCTCTGTTAGAACCCATAGCAATAAGTTTGAGAGAAAATAATTTTGTGCAGAAGGACAGCCCAGTATCTGGATTTTGTCCAATCTCCTTCATGCCTGCTTTTGAAGTCCAGAACAACTATGTACCAATATACAATATTTTTTTATTTTAAACTCCAGGCATTCCCTATAATATATATTCCTCCATATTCCCTGTTTTTAAAATCACCCCTTTGTCTGTCGAGCTCAACCTCTGTGAAACTTTTGAGCCTTGCACATCTGGAACGAGAATATTGAAAATTGCACTGCTTTGGAGCTGTGCTGAACATCATCTTTCCCAGCACAAGCACCCGACTCAACCTCAAACATGTAGAGAAGATTATGAGAGGTCATTTTGTCCTAGTTCACCTCCCCCAACTTCAGTTCTACCCACTTATCATTTTCTCTGGTCTAAATGGATTGTTTCCCAAAGTTAATGCCAATGAAGATAATCAATAAGAGATTGATCATAAAAACATGGTATATTTATTATTGTTTTCAGTTGCTCATTAGAAGCTATTGCTGAATGCTAATTACTAAGCTATTGTCCACTCCTACTTTCCAGAAGTGTCTTATATGGATTGCACTAGGACAAGTTTCAGTACCTGGTAGCTATGAGAAAATCGACACGAGTACCCTAGGCACACAGTCTCCTTTACCTTGGTGTGTGCCCTGCTTCCTCTTCTACTTCATACTGGACACTTCTTCACAACTTACCATAGATAAGCCTTTCATTTCCTGATGCTGGTCTGCATGAAATTCCACCATCTCTGTGTGACTCTCCAATTGCTAGTTGCCAGGCTGCCCTGCCTTCTGTCCTGTCAGCTTCCCCAGTGAGCTCTGAGCATCGAGTTGCTCCCTTGCAAACTCAAGCTTGGACTGACCCTTCTTCTAATGAAAAACAGGTCCCACCTGACTGTTTTCTTCATCTGACCCAGAATAATGAACAACCAGATCTACCTACTTCCCAGGAAACCATAGTAGTCATCACTGAAAGTTTTGAGGCAAGTGATAATATAGTTGGGGTTTTGATTAGGGAATATATTAAGACTGGGCATAGTAAAATACAGATTTGTCCTAAGGCCCAGAGCATGAGTATAAATGTAGGGCCACATGCCACATGTGTAAAGGTCATAAGTCAAACTAACAAACTATTAAATAAAATATGGTCCATTCCCTTACACTGACAAAATAAATCTGTATAGCAAGGTGGAAGGCGAGGTACAAATATAGAATTCTTGAAGTGCTCAGATTTCCATGCGGGGATATGGTAGAATGAGGGAAACCTGGTGCCTGGCCCACCCGCACTTCTCTTTTCAAGGCTCTGTCCCATATGACAGGGGTTTTGATTACCTGCACAGGGACATGTTCAGGCTCTGTCCACATTTCTACTCCCACCTCACAAACACCTATCTTACAAACAATTACCCCTTGCACAACTTTCAGGCCTAAAAGTAAGCACAATAGTGATATGGTCTGTCATCAGGAGAATGTGCCTGGATAAAAGGTTGGCTTAGGCCCAAGAAATGGGTTCTAGCAGGGGCAGAGGAGCATTGGTTGGGAATATCCTATTGGCTTTGTGGATTCCTTACCACACGGAGAAGCACAACCAAAGTGGGCCATAAGGGTCCCTCTAAAGCATGGAACCAAGGCAGAGGGAAAAACAAACAATATGAGTATTTAATCAACATGACTGCAAAATTTGATGAGGCATTTGCACAACAGTGAGCTCTGAGTTGTTCTGTGATTTTTCTTGATATAGGGAAGAATTGCCCTTGAAGGATTTTCCTCTCCCCTGTGTTCTATGGAGTCCAAACTGAGCTGACAGCATTAAAAGTATTCTCTGTACGATAACTATAACCAAGGAAGAAATTATCAGAAAGCGGTGCCATTTTATAGCATGAAAGAAAAATATAAAAGACAGAAGTGTTTTTAATTTTTTAAAAAATCTGAGTTCTGGGGAATGAGGAGGAAGCTAAGCCTCACCCAGAGCAATTTATGTTTCATCTTATTCTAATTAGATGGCTGTCAATACTCTGAAATCCTGATTCATCAGGGTGGCCCCTTCTTGCCTCGTTTAGAAGTAAATGTTGGAGGAATAGTAAATACAGAGCTGGCATTTTCACTTATGTATCTGTGTTACAAAGTTCTTTAATGACAGGAAGATAGTAACTTAAAGGGAGAAATTGGCAATTAGTTAACTCCCTTTGATTTACACAGGGCCAGCAGTAAGCTTGATTGAGCTCCTTGAAATAATTACCTTGGGGAGAGGACTACAAAGTCAACCCCCTGCCCATGACACTGGCTTAGAACCTCACATGCCCTGTTACTGTTTTCAATATGACCCACCTCTTCTATGGCACCAGCTTGTTCTTTTTCCCTTACATAGTCTTTAAAATGTAAAGGCTGAAAAGCATTCACCTCCCTCTGGGCACAGTAGGAGAAAGAAAGTCAGGCATCATCAGAACCTACTGTCCAGGGATGATTATGCCCCCAGGGAAGGACATCACTTCTAAGCCTTTTGCTTTTACAGGGAAAACAAAAACATCCCTCTGCAGAGTGGAGTGCTAATTGACCCACTTAAGATTTCAGGGGGGTATCCAAGGAACTGTCTCAAGGGGAAAGCCTTCACAATAGATGGTTTATTTGGTTACTCCTTAGAAAGGTAACATTGTGATGCTGCTCTCAAGACAATGATACTGTGAAAGCAGCAATGGTGGGTCAATCAGAAATCCTGGGGTCAACTGCAGTTCTGCACTTAATATCTGTGTGACTCTGGGTAACTTTCTTAAGTTTTCTGGGCCTCAAATTTCTTATCAGTGAGGTATATTAATACCACTACTTGGTATATTGGGTGATTCAAATTAGAATTAATTAGGAATATCTTCACATTATTATTGTCAGGATATGATACAGAACAACACATATATGAATTATTACCTTCTGAAATTTAAAGTTTAGTAAGGAACTTATAGAAAGCAAGTAGTCAAACTGACAGGTTGCTGAGGAGAGTGAGGGAGAATGAACCTGTATTCGATAATGAGGGAAGAAGGTAGCACACAGACTAAAACCTGAAGAATGGGGAAGTGCCAATTATGAATAAAAACTGGGGTAATGATTCCAGGCAGAATGTGCAGAAGTTCTGTGGTGAGCTGAAGAAAATGAAGCAAGATCAGTGACTCTGGAACATACCAAATGAAGGTGAGTGTAGCATGGAGAGAGATTCTAGAAGTTCCTTTTCTATCTTTCACATATGCTCTGAGGAAAAAAGATTGTGACAGCTTGTACAGAGCTGGAGAAAGACAGCACTATGGCTACTATTCAATAATAACAAAGATTTAAATTTTGAAATTTGTCCTGACCATCCTCAACAATATTCCAAATCCTGATGTACATTAAGCCTACAACACTCTAATATTCTCCCACTCATAAAATATCCTATATAATAAAGAGGTAATATGCAAATTGACCCTCACACAATATGGCCACCCCTATGTGGTCAAAGATGGCTACCAAAAGATGGCCAGCAGGAGAGGGCAGTTGAGGGGGGACCAGGCTTACAGGGGAGGGCAGTTTGGGGCAGAACCAGGCTTGCAGGGGAGGACAGTTGGGAGGGACCAGGCCTGCAGGGGAGGGCATTTGGGGGTGACCAGTCCAGCAGGAGAGGGCAGTTAGGGGTGATCAGGCCAGCAGGGGAGGGCAGTTGGGGGCAATTGGACCTGCAGGGGAGCAGTTAGGTGTTGATCAGGCTGGCAGGGGAGTGGTTAGGGGGTGATCAGGCCAGCAGGCAGAAGCAGTTAGGGGCAGTCAAGCAGGCAGGCAGGTGAGTGGTTAGGAGTCAGCAGTCCTGGATTGTGAGAGGGATGTCCCAGATTATAGAGGGTGCAGGCTGGGCTGAGGGACACTCCACTCCAGTGCCTGGATTTTGTGTACTGGGCCTTTAGTAGTAAGTTAAAAAATTAAGACTACTTCATGATGACCATGAAAATCATTTGGTGCCCATGTCACTTGTCCAGACCTCCCAAATAGTGCCATCTCCAATGTGAAAGGTTGAGTCACTGAGATTACTTTGAAAGATAACTTAAGCAATCTCAAATCATAAGTCCCATCTGTGATTTTTTCATTCTATCCATTCTTTGCTACTTGTCAACCAATCTGAGTAGTTGATTCACCCAGTTGGAAATACCCTTTTGAGGCATTAGCCCAGAATTTATCTTCTTCACTCTCTATAGCCCCAACCTGAAAGACCATGCCCAAATCTCTACCACAAAAACCAGGAACAGTCAGATAAATTCCCAAATTACTATCTGGCTCTGACCTTCCCTCACATACCAAAGTTTGTTGCTAACCATCATCTGGATAGCCTCATTAGTCTATGCCACTGAGAAATTCAAGATACCCAAAGCAGAATTGATCATCTTTTCCCAAACCAGCTCCTCCCCAGTAAAGATGCCAACACCCACAACTGCTCAAGCAAGAAAGTTAGAACTCACGTTGACTTCTCTCTTTTCCACATTTGGTCAATCATCAGTCCCTTTAGCTTCTACTATCTTGATACCTCTTGAATCTTCCTTCCTCCCACCCACCCATTTAGGTCAGGATGTCATTTCATGCCTAAGTCTCCCAGTTTCCCATTTTGTCCACATAAATCTATCCTACACAGATGTATCACAATGGTCTTTAGCAAACCTAAGTCTTGTCAGTACTCTGCTTAAAATTATTGTTATTCCTAGCTTTAAAAATAGTGGTCATATGCCCTAGCTTAAGACAACAAGTCTTTTATATTATTATTATTTTTAAGTTTCAAAGCCTTTTATTGTTGATTTTTATTCTCTATTTCATTTTATTTTAAAATTTAATTTAATTTTATTTTATTGCTTAAAGTAGTACATATGTCTCCTTTTTTCCTCCCATTGACCTTCCCCCAGCTTCCCCTACCTCCACACCCGCTCCCAGTATTTTGCATCCATTGCTTATGCCTATATGCATGCATACAAGCTCTTCAGTTGATCTCTTACCTCCCACCCCCCAACTCTTCCCAGTCTTTCTGCTGTAGTTTGACAGTCTGTTCCATGCTGCACTGCCTCTGTATCTATTTTTGTTCATCAGTTTATAATGTTCCTTATTATCCATAAATGAATGACATCATGTGGTATTTTTCTTTAATTGACTGGCTTATTTCACTTAGCACAATGCTCTCCAGTTCCATCCATGCTGTTGCAAATGGTAAGAATTTCTTCTTTTTTACAGCAGTGTAGTATTCCATTGTGTAGATGTACCACAGTTTTCTAATCCATTCATCTGCTGATGGGTATTTAGGCTGGTCCCAAATCTTAGCTATTGTAAATTGTGCTGCTATGAACATAGGGGTGCATATATCCTTTCTGATTGATGTTTTTGATTTCTTGGGATATATTCCTAGAAGTGGTATTACTGGGTCAAATGGCAGTTCCATTTTTAAATTTTTGAGGAAACACCATACTGTTTTCCACTAGTGGCTGCACCAGTCTGCATTCCCACTAGGAGTGCACAAGGGTTTCTTTTTCTCTGCGTCCTCTCCAGCACTTGTCCTTTGTTGATTTGTTAATGATAGCCCTTCTGACGGGCATGAGATGGTACCTCATCATTGTTTTGATTTGCATCTCTCAGATGATTAGTGACTTTGAGCATGTTTTCATAGGTCTCTTGGCTTTCTGAATGTCCTCTTTCAAAAAGTGTCTATTTAGGTCCTTTGCCCATTTTTTTATTGGATCATTTATCTTCCTTTTGTTAAGTTGTATGAGTTTCTTGCAAATGTTGAAGGTTAAACCCTTATCGGAGATAACATTGGCAAATATGTTTTCCCATGCAGTGGGCTCTCTTGTTGTTTTGTTGATGGTTTCTTTTGCTATGGCTTCTTCTAAGATTTTTAAGATGGTTAAAATGTAAGATGGTTTCCCATCTTACATTTAAGTCCTTTATCCATTTTGAGTTTATTTTTGTGTATGGTGTAAGTTGGTGGTCTAATTTCATTTTTTTGCAAGTATCTGTCCATTTTTCCCAACATCATTTATTAAATAAACTGTCTTATCTCCATTGTATGCTCTTGCCTCCTTTGTCAAGTGTTAATTAAGCATATTGCCTTGTGTTGATTTCTTAGTTCTCTGTTCTGTTTCACTGGTCTATATGTCTGTTCTGGTGCCAGTGCCAGGCAGTTTTGAGAACAGTGGCTTTGTAGTACAGCTTGATATCTGGTATTGTGATCCCTCTTACATTGTTATTCTTTCTCAAGATTGCTACAGCTAATCCGGGTCTTTTTTGTATTCCAGATGAATTTTTGGAGAATTTGTTCTAGGTCTTTGAAGTATGCTGTTGTTATTTTAATGGGAATTGTGTTGAATTTAGAGATTGCTTTGGGTAGTATGGACATTTTAATGATATTGATTCTACCAATCCATGAACATGGTATATTCTTCTATTTGTTCATGTCTTTTTCAGTCTCTTTTTTCAATGACCTATAGTTTTACAAGTACAGGTCTTTTACTTCTTTAGTTAAGTTTATTCCTAGGAATGTTAATTTTTTTGGTGCAATAGTAAATGGGCAGTTAGGGGTAACAAGGCCTGCAGGGGAGGGTAGTTGGGGGGACCAGGCCTGCAGGGGAGGAAAGTTAGGGGCAACCAGGATGGCAGGGGAGGGCAGTTGAGGGTTGCCAGGCCAGCAAGGGAGTACAGTTGGGGGCAATTGGGCCAGCAGGGAAGAGCAGTTGGGGGCAATCAGGCTGACAGGGGAGTGGTTAGGGGGTGATCAGGCTGGCAGGCAGGTGAGCAGCTGGGAGCCAGCAGTCCCTGTGGGATCAGGCCTAAACCAGCAGTCGGACATCCCCCGAGGGGTCCCAGATTGGAGAGGATGCAAGCTGGGCTGAGGGACACCCACCCCCAGTGCATGAATTTTGTGGTTTGGGTCTCTAGTATTAGAATAATTCGCATGAATAGTTTAGGTAGTTATATTCACCTAGAAGGGTTTTTAATGATTCTCAGTGGCAGAAAATTAAATTTAAAAAAGAGTTAATATCTTTAGAGTTATATCAAATACAAAATGGAATAAATACATTATATGCTAAAGTAGCATTAAAATCAGCAAAAATCTTACACAGTATAAGAAATTACATGAAAGCCAGAGGTAAATGTAAGAAATTGTATCATAATCTTTACTTCTGTTCCCATCTTTGTCATGGTTCACTGTGAAAACATTACACTTCTTTGCCCCATTGGCCACGTACTTGCTTTAATGAGTCAAATGTAGAATGAGATGATGATATGCCAGCTCTGAAAAAGACTATAAGAGGTACTGCAAGTTTCAGTTTGCCTCCTTTGCACTTCTGCCTTCTGCTATGAGAATATCTTAAGATGTGCCAAGCCTAGCAAAGCACAGTATAGCCATGGCCAACACTCAGACTTGTAAGCAATAAATATAAACATTTATTGTCCTAAGCAACTGAATTTTGAAGTTGTTTGTTATGCAACATTATATCAGCAAGAATCTGGGTAATCTTAATATATAAAGAGGTAATATGCAAATTAGGTTGGGACACCATAATGGGATGACCAGACAGAAGGACATTGAGTGCGCAGGTGAGGCCCAGAGCAGAGATGGAGAGAGAGATGGGGGCCTGCCCGAGCTGGCGCAGCAGCTCTGGCAGCCCTGGAGTGGACACTGGCAGGGGGGCAGGGGGGCCTGGGACAGAAGTCAGGCATGGGTCCTGGCTGCCCGTGGCTGCGATTTGGCCTGACTCCCATGGCGACCAGATGCTGCATGAGTCAGGTGCGGGTCCCAGCAGTCCACGGCTGCAGTCCAGCCTGACCCCTGCGGCAGCCCACGGGGTGCCTCCTCGCATGGTGGGAGACAGGGCACCTCCTCACGCCTGATTTCAATCATGTGCTAGGCCTCTAGTACAGTATATAAATTTCCAAGTAACTGATCAACAAAATGAGAAGTGACTTAATACATTCTCTACAATTAAATTGTGTTTGTTTTAAGATGAAAGTATTTATATTTTTATACCCCATATTGTGCTCTTTGCCAACATTATCATTAATCCATTATTGTTGAAGATCAAGGCTTAAATGTAAGAGCCAAACAGGCCTCTTAATACAAAGCCCTGAATTAAGTTTCTCACTCTGGTGTAGGCACACAGGGATAAAAACACAGTCTACTTACGAGGGCAGGAACCTCTATCACTAAACTTGATACATTGCAGAGAAAAGACTTGAGCTGAGCTTCTTCTTTCAACTCAACAAACATCACTCCTCCAGTAGTGAAGAAAAGCCAGGAATGTTACCCTGAGGAAGTTTCTGGGTGAAATTATGAGGAGGAAGAAGCCTTTCATATTCTAAAAGCATTAATCTCTCACATTCCAGTATTTTCACAACATCCTAATTGCCGCATTTATTGGAGCTACCCTGAGTTCAAACTATTTATATCTGTACCTGTCCCTACCACTTAATTGTTACTCCCTAAAGAGCAGAGGCCACAGTTACTTCATTTTTAAATTTCTCATAATACACAGTACTCACAGAAAACAGGCATTCAGGAAATTTGTGTGGATTGAATTTTTATGTTTTTGTTTTTTGTTTTTTTTTGCTAAAAGTTTCTCCTTGCCAATCAATGAGAAATAACTAGAGGCTAAATGGAAGAAAAAATGGGTAGAGTTTCATTTTAGGCAAAACTTAAGAAATTCTTAAGTTCTTTTAATTATAGAAGGCCAAATGTCCCAAGCTTAGAGACCTGAGTACTATATTTATGTCCAGATGAGTTCTAATTTCTTTTGAGATTTATATTTGATGAGTTAGCACCACAACACTAAAATGTTGCTGATAAATATCATAGTGTATATATCAACAAAGATATAAAAAGATACATATTTGGCTTAATATAACAAATTAGTCTCATAGAAAATTTGAGTGTAACACACTCAAAAGTGTATTTTTAAATTATTTTGTATATTTTCTGACACAGCCTGTCGCCTTTACATAAATATTAGCAGAAAACTGCTTTCTGAGAGTCAAACTTTAAACAAAATTAATCATGCATCTAATCAGAGATGAAAAACTATGTAGTCCTTCACAAGAGAAAGTGCACTTTTGTTCTAAAAGGAAACAACTGCAGTAATTGAAAATTCCTAAATTCAATAGAGAATGTTTCTTTCTGAGGATTGGTTCCAAATTTATAGAAATGAAAGATGCTGAGGTCAGAGTGAGTAGGTCTGTGATTCAAAACAGGTGTCCCAGCAGGAAATGTGCTAGAATTGGGAAATGCCCAGCAAGGAGCTGTCTGTAGGCAGACTGTGCCCTATTCTCCAATCAGGATAAATAGTGACTTTTAGCTTTCCATTTAACAATTCTGATTGAAGTCTACAAGGGATCAAGAAAATGTATACTTTATCTACCATGATCACAAAATTCTAAAAATCAGGGACAAAGAATGGAAAATTTGTAGATAATCAGAAAACTTGAAAGCCCTATCTCCCCCAAGCACAATGTATGGTAAAATTTGGCTAAGAAGAAAATATTAGCTGTCATAACTAGACTCTCAGGTTGAATTAGAAAAATTACAAATATCCCTGTATATATTCAAAGCATCAGAAACATTCCACACAGGCTGTTCTTATATTTCATTCTATAATTCCAAGTAGAAGCTCTGTTTGAACGTATTTGCTATAGGATTTGAATCTAGAAGGTCAAGCTCAAAGGACCTTGTAGATCACCTAAGATCTTTTCACTTCTCCCACCTTTTATATGGCCATTTACATTTTACATGCAAGAGAACTAAAGTCCAAAGAAAGAGGGTGCTTGCCCTCTGGCTGAGTAATTTTACATTTGAACTAAAGGATACCTCAAACCTGTTAAGGTCAGTTCCTCTTAAGATGGGCTAGTATGGTTGTTAAATTCTCCAAGTGTGGAACCAAAAGACCTGAATGGTCATCTTGACTGCCATTCATTAGCTGTGTAAACTTGAATAAGTCATTAAGCCTCAGTTACTTCTTTATGTATGAAACTAGAAGCTTGGTGCATGAAATTCATGCATGGGGCGGGGCGGGGGGGGGGGGGCTGTCCCTCAGCCCAGCCTGCACCCTCTCCAATTTGGAACCCCTCAAGGGATGTCCGACTGCCCTTTCACAATCCAGGACTGCTGGCTCCCAACTGCTTACCTGCCTGCCTTCCTGATTGCCCCTAACTGCTTCTGCCTGCCAGCCTGATCACTCCCTAACCACTCCCCTGCCAGCCTGATTGATGCCTAACTGCTCCCCTGCCAGCCTGTTTGCCCCTAAGTGCCCTCCCCTGAAGGCCTGGTCCCTCCCAACTGCTCTCTCCTACAGGCCTGGGTCCCCTACAACTGCCCTTCCCTACAGGCCCAGTCATCCCCAACTTCCCTCCTCTGCCAGCCTGGTCACCCTTAACTGCCCTCCTCTGCAGGCTTGATTGCCCCAACTGCCCTCCCTTGTAGGCCTGGTCCCTCCCAACTGCCCTACCCTGCTGGCCATCTTGTAGCAGCCATCTTGTGTCCACATGGGGGCAGCCATCTTTGACCACATAGTGGAAGCCATCTTGTGTTGGAGTGATGGTCAATTTGCATATTACTCTTTTATTAGATAGGAGGATAAAGACCTGGTGCACAGGTGGGGGCCAGCTGGTTTGCTCTGAGGGGTGTCCTGGATCAGGGTGGGGGTTCTCTTGGGGCGTGGGGTGGCCTGGGCGAGGGGCCTATGGTGGTTTGCAGGCCGGCCACACACCCCAGCGACCCAAGTGGAGGCCCTGGGATCTGGGATTTATTTATCTTCTATAATTGAAACTTTGTAGCCTTGAATGGAGCCAAGCCTCCTGCTTGCTCCCTGGCTGCAGCCATTTTTGTTGGGATTTATTTATCTTCTATAATTGAAACTTTGTAGCCTTGAGTGGAGGCCTAGGCGTGCCAGGGTGTGCGGAAAGCTTGGCTTCCTTCATTGCCGGGGAAACCCAAGCCTCCTGCTCGCTCCATGGCCGCAGCCATCTTGGTTGGGTTAATTTGCATACTTGTTCCTGATTGGCTGGTGGCATGGCTTGTGGGTGTAGCAGTGATGGTTAATTTGCATATTACTCTTTTATTAGATAGGATAGGCATAATAACATTTGCCTCATAGGTAGTTGAGAATATTAAGTAAAATCTTAGTGTAAAATTATTACTTTAAAATGCTTAGCACTGCTTTTATTATTATTATTAATCCTTTAACAACATTACAAATGTATAATGACCCACCTCAATTCCCAACACTGCTATGCAGAGATTTCTCAGATCCTTAGTTAACCCTTTTTCTCATTATCCATAGGCCACTTCCAAGTCTTCATAACTCAAGAATAGCTCTATTTTCTTCTACCAACTCAAAGTTTACTTATTTTCATGAGGGTAAATAAAAGGATGGACAACATTTGATTATTCAAGATAATCTTCAGCCTCAAAATAGAAGGAAATCTTGTCATTTGTGACAACATAGATATATCTGGAGGATGTTATTATGCTGAACAAAATAAACAGACAGAGAATGACAAATACTACATAGTATCACATGTATATGGGAATCCTCACAATATATATGCCTATAAAATCATCACATTGTACACTTTAAATATATTACAATTTTATTTGTAATTTAATCCTCAATGAAGCTGGAAAAATAGGGTAGATCTTGTGTTAACACCATAATTTTTTTTAAGAAAGAAGGAACAACAATGATCTACATATTACAAAATAAAAAAAAAAGTTGCAGTATTTTAGAGAAAGGTGAAACATATTCAATCACAGAAATTAGAAAAAGTTTCATAAAGGAGGTGGTCTTTCATCTGGGTTTGAAAAATGACAAAAACTTGACAGATAAATTTCAGGCTATGGTACATTCCTGATCAGAGGAATCAGCATGAGCCAAGTTACAGAATTAGAAATGCCCAGAGCACTGGGGAAGGCAGAGACACCCCTGATTTTCTGGGAAGATGAAAATAATAAAACACAAGACTGTGAAGGTAATATGAGGCCATTAAAGAGGGCTTTGATGACAAACTTTAAAAAAATGTCCTTGGTAACATATACAGTGGAAAACTACTGAAAATATTTGATATTAGCATGGATGGTCAGAGCTGGAATTTAAGACAGAAAGTCTTATGGAATTGTTTAGGATAGAATAAAGAGGGAAAGAACTGGTTGCAGGAAAAAACAGTCAGGAGATAACATTTTTAGCAGGCCAGGGAGCAACTTGCATTACATGGGAATAAATTCTGAGGTGCTATCACTGTCAATAACAGAACTATAACAGCTTACATTTTTAACTTGTAATGGTTATAAGATAGAAATTCTTATGGCACTTTACAGTTAGTTAAGAAGTACTAAATTGGTATCTACTAAGTGTCACTGCTATCATAAAGTCAAGAATAGAGGGGATGTTCAACTAAAACAAAATAGAAAGTAATATAAGTTTTCTTTGAAGAAGGTAATGCCAGTTTTGTGGCTTTTGTTAGTTTGAGAGTAAAACTAAAATGTCCATAGTTGGTAAGAAAATGTACTAAAACTTATCAGAGATGTAGATAGAGTACATATTACATCATGAAAATGTTCACAAGTAAAGACTGTCTAAAAAACTAAATTTATTAGATACCCCAAATAATAAATAATCTTTGGAGCTTCTTGCTGTAAAACATCATTCATTCATTCAACAACTATTCATTAAGTATTTATTATGTGCCAGGTACTGTTCTAAGGAAGTGCTTGGTATATGCGAATCAACAAAACAAATATGCCTGTAGTCTTGAGGTTCCAACTATAGAAGAGGAAAAAGATAATGATAGTGAACATAATAAATATGTAGCATAGCATATTAGAGAGTGACAGGTTCTAAGAAAAAGAAAAGAAGAGCAGGCAGAGGGATCTGGAGTATTGCAATTTTAAATAGGGTGTTTCAGTCTGGGTGTCCTGGGGAATGTAATATTTTAGCAAGATTTTACCAACAAATCACTGACAAATGCCATCGCCTCAAAAGACTGCTTAAAAAACATTACATCCACAATGCCAAAGAGCTTATTATCTGAGTTTCTAGAAAACATCAGATTCCAAACTTCTGGGCTTCTTGAGAAAAAGCAATGTAAAAGAATAGCTATCATCACCTTAGAATCATAGTTTCTCTTATTGCTGTTGTACTAAGAAGAGTACATGAAACAGCAAGACAGAGTTGGAGTGGACACTGCCTACTTATCTTCTTTGCCACCTTCCTTTTACCCTCACTCCCTAAACTCTTTGTGCTGTGTGATTAGACCACTTTTTTGCATATTCCACAATTTTAGTTCAAAATAATCAAGTCTTTTAGAATTGATTTGATTTTTGCTATTAATCAAAATTCCTAAACTAAACTCATCAAAACCAGCAAGATTTTTTTTTTTTAATTCAGGACTTACAGAGAGATAGGGGCATAGCTTTCTCTGAGATTAGACTTTACAAATTATGCAAGTAAGTAAAGATGTAAGTAAGAATCCAAGTGCAAGATAGCAGAGTATAAGCTTCAAGAGACAGAGGAAAACTCCTGAGATGCATCTGTTACAGAATGAGCCAGAATTAGCCAAGACACCTCAGTCAATATGCGAGGACTAAATGGAGAAGTAACAAAAGTCCTCCTGGAACTAGATCTACATTAGCAAACAGAGTACTGGGGAAATGTTCATGGGTCTGTGAAGAACATAATTTGACAACCTCGGAGATTGTATTTCTAGTTATAATTCATACTTAAATTGATTTTTATTTGCAATGTTTTTAAACAAGAAAATTAATTAGTAAAAATTGGAGACAGGTAAAAAGAAAAGATATCTTTAAAATTGCATTCCTTTTATATTTTCATGGGAATGGAACATTTCAGGCATCTCTAAAGAGTTGAAAGATGCAGCTAATTGTTAAGCAACTCAATTCTGCACTTGGACATGTTCTAAAATAACCATGGGTATTTTTAAATGTCATCTAATCTTTTTATTTTAAGTTAATCTTCACCTGAGGAATTTTTTTAACATTGTGTAATAGAGATAGTGGAAAGGAGGGAGGGAGGGGAAGAGAGAAAGAGAGAGAAATAGGGATGTGAGAGAGACACATCAATTGGTTGCTTCCCACCAGTGCCCCTACTGGGGCTGAGGATTGAACCTGCAACACCAGTACATGCCCTTGACCTGGAAACAAACCCATGACCAATGCTCTGACCACTTAGCAACACCAAACGAGGCTAAATGATGTCTATAATCTTTTAACAGATCTATCAAAATTACCTCAGCTTGTAGTCAATGACTTGATATAATTAAACTATTACTGATAAAATGAATTGAAGCACTCAGAGGAGAGATAAAGGACCACATAAAAAGCCACTTTTACAGTTTAATATCACTTTGTTTTCTTTGGTAACTTCACAATGCCAAGTGAGAAAAAAAGAGAGCATCTATTTTTACACAGGCAGAAAATTCTTGAGGCTATATGGGCTGAGCAGAATTGGGGGTAACAACCAATATAGCACACATCTCCAGAGTGGCCTTTCAAAATCATAAATCAGATCACTTTACTCCCTTGCTTAACACTTTCTAATGGCTTCTTTTCTATCTAGACAAATCCAAACTCCTTAAAATGGCCTATGAGGCCTTGCACAACCAGACTCTTTCCTTCCTCTCCCATGCTCACTACATTCCTGCCAAGCTTGCTTCTTTTAAGCATGTTAAACTCCTTCTATGTCAGGGCCTTTGTATGTTCTTCCCTCTGTGTGGCTCACTATTCCACACCCTCCTTCTTCATATATCTTATTCTTTATCATTTGGAGTCTGCCCAAATATCACCTTTTCCAGAGATTTTGTTTTGCCTCTGTATCTGAACACCAGCTTGCACTCCCTCCTCCAATATGCACACTCTCTACTCTGTCCTTTTTTTTTTTTTTTTGCACATATTTCTGTATGAAATCAGATGGTTTCTTTTTTATCCTTACCTCCCTTACTAGAAAATAGGCATAAGTCCAAGGATCAGATTACCTTTGAATAACTAGGAAATAATGAGTGTTAACTTCACAGAGGAAGCAGCAAGAATGGGCTGAAGAAAAAATTAATATGTTGATTAATTTAAAATAATCAAATATTAAAGAATAAAAAACACACATTTCAGAAGCTGTCCTATAGGAAGTTTATATAAAGAATAAAATTAAATGGTCAGATAAGGAAAAGTTGTGAATTAATACCAATAATATTTCTTTTTATTCTAATTGGAATTTGTAATTTATGTATAAGAATTGAAAGTTATTGATGCCTAAATAAATTACCTAGTTGGGAGACAAGGGAGAAGAAAGGATAAGCAGGAATTAACTTATCAGATAGACAACTATAAAAGTCTAATGTGTGAAACATTGTGAAATATTAAGGGCAATTACATCTAGATTTGAATACAATTGACTGTCCACCATATATTGTTGATTTGAAACCTCTGAAACTTCCAAGGTGAAATCTAAAATTTACCCCTGTAAATGGAGGGCACAGAGAGACCAAAGAAAGAAACAGAGCACTCTAGATTGATAGGGGGCAGGTTAAATAAGCAAAGGAAGTTTTATAAGTTTTATACAAGGCTTGTCTCAGACACCTGCAAGACACGTACATCTCCAGACCAGAATCTTGAAGTTTACTAGTATGTAAGGCCTTACTGGTTTCAATGTCATTATTAGTCTATATGTTCTCACAATACATTTCTCTTTCAAGTCTGTGTCCTTGAAAACAATTCCTACTGTGGTAATGGTGGGTAGATTGTACATCCCAAGAATAGGAGAGAAGTTGAGGCACCTTGATTGCCCAGGTATAGCTGTGGGTCAACCAGGTGTCACATACATTTATGTGTGTTAGGATAAAATGGTGCAACTTTTGAAGAAGAACATGGTGATAGACATCTATCAATTTCACTTTTAAGTATTTATCTCAGAGTGACATCAGAGGAATGATGTCATGAGAGAGCCCCTTGGAATCTCCCTTGAAATATCAACAAGTCAACCCACTATATAACAACAAAGAAATCCCTGCTCAACATAGATGCATGCCTGAGGAACACATGCATTAAAGCACCTAAGGTGGACAACCAGGAATAAGTAGGAAGATGAGAAGGGAGGAAAGTCCAGATTGCCCTCAAATGCAGCTCTGCATCTGGGAACTTTCAGCTTAGCCTGGAGAGGGGATGAAGATGGCGGAAGTAGGAACTTCCTTTGGCCAGGAGAAACAGAGAGCTGCAGGGGCAGCCCAATAGGCAGCAAACAGTGTCTAAGTCAGCAGACTTCTGAAAGAGCACAAGATATTGCAATGTGTCTCTACTGATGGGAAGGGCAGTGATGTTTCAGACAAAGAAATGGAACCACAGAGCCCTGCTGCCTCTTGGGCTCCCAAAACTAGACTACTGTTGCCCATAGAGTCAGGTCCAGGAGCATATTACCTATAAACCAAGAACTCTTGCAATATAATTATTGTTTCCTCCTGTGACTGATCCCCAGGAGGAGTGTTGGGGGTGTGTGTGAGGGGGGAGATTAGGGGTCACCATTATGGTGAAGGCAAAACAAACCACACCCCCAAGCAGTGCTGTTGCACTATCTTATGGAAGCCATGGAGGTCAAGACTGAGAGATCAGAGGTAGAAAATCTGTAATTCAGCACCATGTGCTGAAAAAATAGTAGAAGACCTATAAAGAGGAAGCTTCTATCAGCCATATATATAGAGATAAATGAGTAGGCATAGGAGTACAGCAAATACCATGAATAACCAGAGTAATGAGGATGACCAGAAAGAAAATAAAAAATCCACCAAATGCAAGCAGGAACATATGGAAATATGTGATATAAATTATAGAGACTTCAAGGTAGCAATTCTGAAAATACTCGAGATGTGAGAAAATACCAACAGGCAATTCAATGCACTCAGAAAACAAATCAATTAACAAAATGAGTAATTTATCAAAAAGATTTAAACTTTAAGAAAGAACCAATCAGAAATACTGTAAATGAAGCATGTAATGAAGGAGATTAGGAGTAAGCTACTGAGCATAGAAAACAGAGCCAACCAGATGGAGGAAAGAATTAGTGATATCAAAGATAAGAATCAATAAATGACACAGAAGAAGGAAAAGAGAGAACTAAGCATAAAGAGAAATGAAAGAACTCTATGAGAATTATCTGACTCCATCAGAAAAAGCAATATGAGAACTATAGGCATTCTGGAGGAGGAGGAGAGGGAGCATGGAATGGAGAGTGTATTCAAACAAATAATGTTTGAGAACTTACCAAACCTATGGAAAGAACTAGATCCTCAAATCCAAGAAGCAAACATAACTCCTTGATATGTCAATCCAAAGACTCTTTCCAAGGCACTTGGTATTAAAGCTGTCAAAAATTAATAACAAAGAAAAAGTTCTCAAAGCAGCTCTGGAAAAGCAAGAAGTGACCTACAAAGGGAAACCCATCAGAATTACATCTGACTTCTCAGCAGAAACTCTACAAGCCAGAAGAGAGTAGAAACAAATATTAAAATGTCTGAAAGAGAGAAATTACCAGCCATGACTAATATATGCAGCAAAATTATATTTTAAATATAAAGGAGAAATAAACTCATTCTCAGACATATGAAAACTGAGGGATTCTATCACTAGTAAACCTCCATTGCAGGAAATACTAAAGGGAATTATTCTACCAGAAACAAAGAACATAAGGTGACAACACTATGAGTAAGATCACCAAAACTCTTACAGCATAAACAGGGATAATTTGTGACAACAAAAATATTAAAGGTGAAGAGGTAAAGGTCTGAACTGGCAAAGGAGGATGAAGATCAGATACATTCAAAAGAACAAAACAAAATAAAAAACTATGGTATATACGCAACTTTACTTTTTATAAACCTAATGGTAACCACACACAAAAATCCCTAAACCAGGACACATAGCTTTAAAAAGAGGTGGAAACAGAAGAAAGAAGTATGGAGTACCACTAAGCTAAAACAATAGACAGAAACACAAAGAAAAACAACCAATGGATGCAGAGAGCTACCAGAAAACAAAAAATAAAATGCCTATAGGAAATCCTCATCCTATATGATAAAGGCTAATATGCAAATTGTCCCCTCGACTGGGAGTTTGACCAGGGGGCAGGGCCAGCTGGCCAACGGCCCACGGCATATCCCCCCACTCCTCACCCCAATCGAGGGTGGGTTGGGCCAGCCATCCTCTCATGTCCTCTCCCCTCAGCCGGCCCAGCCCTATCAGCTCTGATTGGGGTGGGCTGGCCGGCCCTCACCCATGCATGAATCCATGCACCAGGCTTCTAGTACATCAATAATTACGTTAAATGTAAATGTCCAAATTCATCAATAAAGGGGCACAGAGTAGCAGAGTGTGTGTGTGGCGGGGGGGGGGGGGGGGGGTGACCATAGACTGCCTACAAGAGATACATCTAAACTGCAAAGACAAAACAAGATTAAAAGTAAAGGGATGGAAAATGATTCTCCAAGCAAATAACATTGACAGAAAAATAGGTGTAGCCATACTTATGTCTGACAAAATATATTCCAAGATAACAAAGATAATAAGAGACAAAGATAAAGGGAACACTACATTAAGAAAACATAACACTTTGTTAATATATATGCATCCAACCAGGGACCACCGAAATATATAAAACAACTACTCACAGAGCTAAAGGGAGAAACAGATCAAAACACATTCATACTAGTAGTTGGAGACCTTAATACTCTATTTATAGTTCTAGACAGAAAATCAATAAAGAAATATTGAGCATACTAGTAAATGAAACACTAGACCAAATGGAGATAATTGACATTTATAGAACCTTCATCCCAGAACATCAGATTATACATTCTTCTGCATAGCACACGAAACATTCTCAAGGATAAACCATATGTTGGGTCACAAAAGTAGCATCAACAAATTCAAAAAGATTGAAATAATACCCAGCATATTCTCCAACCATGATGCCTTGAAATTAGAAATCAACTGAAAAATGGAAGTAAAGAAACCCACAAAAATGTGGAGATTAAACAGCATACTACTAAAAAATGACTGACTCAAAGAAGAAACAAAAGATAAAATCAAAAGATATATAGAGACAAATGAGAATGACAATGCAACATATCAAAACTTCTGGGATGCAGCAAAAGTGGTAATAAGAGGGAAGTTTATATCATTACAAACCTTTCTCTAGAAACAAGAGAAACCCCAAGTAAACAGCCTAATATTACATCTTAAAGACTAGAAAAAAAAAATAAATAAAAGCAACCCAAAGTCAGCAGAAGAGAGGAAATAATAAAATTAGAGCAGAATTAAATGAAATAGAGAACAAAAATATTATTAAAATTTAATAAGACATAGAGCTGGTTCTTTGAAAATATTAATAAAATTGACAAACCCTTGGCTAGGCTCACTAAGAAAAAAAGAGAAAATTCCAACAGAAATAAAATAAAAAATGAGAGTGGTAAAGTCATCACAGACATCACAGATTTACAAAGGATCATACTACAATATTATGAAAGGCTATATGCCAGCAAATTTAAGAACCTAGAAGAAATGAATAAGTTCTTAGAAATATATACTAGTAACCTTCATTGACTAAATCATGAAGAATTGGAAAATCTGAATAGACTGATCAGCAGTGTGGAAATTTAAACAATCATCAAAAACTTCCCCCAAAATAAAAGTCCAGGACCAGATGGCTTCTCCAGTGAATTCTACAAAACATTTAAGGAAGATTTAAAATCTTTCCTTCTGAAACTCTTTAATAATTGAAGGAGAGTCAATACTTCCTAACACATTTCACGAGGCTACTATAACCCTGATACCAAAACCTGGCAGAGATAACACACACAAAAAGAAAACTACAGACCAATATCTCTGATGAATACAGTTGCAAAAATCCTAAACAAAATATAAACAAGTAGAATACAACAGTACATCAAAAAAATAATACATCATGATCAACTGTGTGTTCATTCCAGGGGCACAAGGATAGTTCAACATATGCAAACCAATCAATGTAATACACCACATTAACAAAAGAAAGGATAAAAATTACATTATCAATAGATGCAGAAAAGCATTTGATAATGTACAACATCCATTTATGATTAAAATCCTTAATAAAATAGACATAGAAAGAAAGTATCTCAACATAATAAAGACCATATATGATAAACCCTCAGTTAATATCATATCCAATGGTGAAAAGCTGAAAACTTTTCCCATAAGATCAGAAGCAAGACTAGAATGTTCATTCTCACCCCTCTTATTCAACATAGTGCTGGAAGTCCTAGCCAGAGTAATAAGGCAAGAGAAATAAATAAAAGGCATCCAAATAGGGAAGAAAGAAGTAAAACTTTCACTTTTTTGCCGACATGATTCTGTATATAGAAAACCCTAAAGACTCCATCAAAATACTACTAGAAATAATAAACAAATACAGTCAAGTTGCAGGGTACAAAATCAAGGTACAAAAATCATTGTCATCCTTTATACTAACAATAAAACATCAGAAAAAGAATGTTAAAAACCTATTCTTTTTGCAATCACAACCAAAAGAATACAATACCTAGGAATAAACTTAACAAAGAACATGAAAGACCTAGATACTGAACATTACAAAGCATTATTAAAAGAGGTTGAAAAACACAGAACAAAATGGAAAAATATCTTGTGTTCATGGACTGGAAGAATTAAACAGTGAAAATGGCCATATTACCCAAAGCAATATACAGATTTAATGCAATCCCCATCAAAAATCCCAATGTCATTTATTAAAGAAATAGAATGATAAATCACCAGATTTGTATGGATCCACAAAAGACCCCAAATAGTCAAAGCAATTTTGAGAAAAAAGAACAAAGCTGGAGGTATCACGGTAACTTCAAATTATACTACAGAGCTATGATAATCAAAGCAGCTCCCCAATTATGAATGTCCTTCTTTATATATTCTTTACATTTTATTTCATATCCCACAAATTACCCCTCTCCCCACCCACTAAGTCACATTCCAGCATGCTATAGTTAGACCAATGGATGAGGAGTACCCCATCCTGCACCCTCACCCCATAAAAATTGTGGCTGTATCACTTTTCAGCAAATATATGGATCTCAATATGTACAGTTTTTATTTGATTTGGGTTTGGGTTCCTAATTTGAGACACTCCTCCACTGATATTTTCAGGAACATCCTGTGTGGGAGGCAATACTGTCTTGTATTTACATTTGAAATTGCCTAAGAGCCCTTTAAAGTAAGAAGTATGTATGGCTTTGTCTCCAATCTCTAAATTTATCCATACCCAGCACACAGTATGCTCTCAATAAATAGTGGTAAAAAAAAAAGCCTGAGTCTGAAAATTTGCTTCAGGTTTTTACATTTTAAAGAATAACCCATTTTCCAAATGAAATACTTTAGAACCTCAGGGAGTACTGCCTCTCTGGTGGAAAAGACATTGAGATGTTGAACTTAGTGCTGATTCCCAGAGCCTGAGCTTAGGGGAGAGAGACAAGCAGGCAAGGCTAAAGAATATGTGTGTTCTTTTTAACTCAGGATATTTGATCAAATAAATATCTAAACATGTAAGGTATTATCGGCTTAAGGTTAGAAGTCTCAAGTTAGCAGGAATTTTTGAGGGGTCAGTATAATTGAAGGTCACAAAAGGCTCCCAAATGAATGCAGGAGAAAACAGCTTATTAAAAAAAGATAATCTAGGTTGCATTTTGTTATCTTTGAATCTTCCTTTATTCCACTAATCTAGTCATTCTTTGAGTCCTTTGAGTTTTTTTCCTCCCAACTCATAAAGAAATGCAAATCATCTAATCTGGTAAGTTTCATGAAAGGCAATGACAGGGAAATGAGGTGAGAGAGTTCAACATGGCACAATCAACAAGGTTTCTTGTGATGGCCCAGGTAGTTTTGGGTTTGATCTGCGAGTCATGAAGCCCTAAAGAATGCTTTAAGTGCAGTGATAACATGATCTGATTTATATTTGGAAGAACCCTAGAAGCTTTTTAAAGGATCAAGCACATAATCTGGAGAGGGAAATATTGCTTAAGAGAGAATTTCATAGGTATCGGCAAAAGCTGACAGGGGCCTGAGCTGAGTCAACTGCTATGGAAATAGACAACAAAAAGGAAAAAATAAATTGACAAAGTGCAGAAATGTTGTAAAAAGGGAAACTAAAATGATCACTGGGAAATTCCCAGTTGATTTGGAAATTAGCCGATCCTGAGTAACCTGAACTCAAGCAGTTTTTAATGCAATTACTAGAGGCCCAGTGCACGAAATCATGCATCGGAGGGTCCCTCAGCCCAGCCTGCACCCGCTCACAGTCCAGGAACCTTCAGGGCCATCAGTCGGATATCCTTAGCATTGTTGCAAAGGCGGGAGAGGCTCCTGCCACCACCGCTGCACTCGCCAGCCGTGAGCCCAGCTCAAGGTTTCTGGCTGAGCAGCGCTCCCCCTGTGGGAGTGCACTGACCACCAGAGGGCAGCTCCTGCATTGAGCATCTGCCCCCTGGTGGTCAGGGTGTGTCATAGTAAGCAGTTGTTCTGCCATTTGGTCGATTTGCATATTAGCCTTTTATTATATAGGATGGGGAATAGAAGCCTGAGAAATGATTGGAAGGTGAAGAAATGGGGGCAATAAGCACAGACAACTCTGTCAAGCAGTTTGAGAAGGGAGAGAATGAAAGTGAGTAAAGTGAAGCCAGAGTCAGAGGTTGGGGTGAATTTATGATAGATATTTGGGCATAATTTTATTTTTAATTAGAGAATCTAGTAGAGAGGAAGGTATAATAATGAAGTCAAAACCCTAAGTCATTCCCTATATTTAGAAAGAGGAGGGGATGGCTTTAGACCCATACTTCTTAAATTTTAATAGCCTGCATCCAAATCTGGGGCTTTTGTTAAAATGCAGATTCTGATTCAGTAAGTATAGGATGGAGCCTACTATTCTGCATTTCTAACAAGATCTATATTATTTCAATGTTATTGGTTCAAATATCACATGTGGAAGCACAAAACCTTAGTTAGTTAGTAAGCGGGCCCTCTTATTATCATAAAAATAAAAATTTATAAACTAACTTATTAATTCAAAGCAATTCCAATCAAAATCCCAACAGAGATTTATTTTCATAAAATTTTATCTTAGAATTCACTTGAAAGAATAAAAGCCAAAAAATAGCCAAGACAATTTTGAATAAAATAAATAATAATGAATCACTTACCCTTGACACCCTGCCATGTATTAAGACTAACTATAAAGCTATAAAGCTGAAGTATGATGTGGGAACAGAGAGAATTACATAGATCAATGAATGGAATAAAGTGAACTCAGACAAAAGGCCCTCAATGTGGAAAGTGATAAAATTACATTCTGATTTCATACCATAAATGAAAGTCAATGCAAATACACTAAAGAACAATTTTTAATTAATTTTTTGAAAGAAAATATAAGAATATTTTCATAACCTTGTAGTAGGAGAAGGTTCCTTACACAAGATATAAAAGAGTAAAACTCATGAAAGAAAAGGTCAACAAATTTGGCTTCCTTAATATTTAAAGTACCTCTATAACATAATATAACAGTTACAAAACAAGTCACAGTGCAGAGAAAAATATTTAAAATGCATACAGTGGCAATGGATTGGTATCCAGAATATATATATATCAACACCACTTTCCTCTTACCAAAATAAAAGACTAAAAAATAGGAAGGAAAATGTGGAAGAGGAAACTCAAATACTCAGTATACTTTTTTTATATGATCATACTGATTAATAATCAGGAAAATGCAGATTAATCAAACCCAAACTAGATACTATATTATACCATCAGATTGGGGGAGGGCTGTTAACAATAACAGCTGGCAAGGCTATGGGGGAAAGTATAGTTCCAGTATATTTGGAGATCAAATTTAATCAAGGTAATTTAAATAGGTACATCTATTATCCAACAATTCCACTTCTAGGCTTACACCCTAGAGGTATTCTTGCAGGAGACCCCAAAGAGACCTAAACAAAAGTTTTCCCTGCAGCAATGTTTATAATGATGCCAGAAGCCAATTCCAGCATGCTGACATACTAAGTGTATTGGTTAATAATGTGGATTTTTTTTCAATAGATGGAATTATACATAAGTTGATATATATATACAGACACACACACACACATATATATATATCTTACCTAATAAAAGAGAAACGTGCAAATTAACCATCACTCTGCTACACCCACAGCCAATCAGAGTGAGTATGCAAATTAACCCAACAAAGATGGAGGTTAATTTGCATATGCAGGCACAGAGTGGTGTGAAACCTGCTATGAGGGGAAGCTGGGTGGCAGAGGGAGCTACTGGAGTGGTGCTCCAGACAGAACCGAGGACGTGTTGGCTCCGGGCAGCCTGGGAGTGGGGACTTGCTGGCTCCTGGGTGGCTGGGGTGGGGAGCAGGGACTTGCTGGGTCCCGGATGGCTGGGAGTGAAGCCAGGGGCCTATTCTTGAATGAATATTGTGCAACAGACCTCTAGTATATACGTGTGTGTGTGTGATTTGATATGTAGTATGCTATTTCTTGCATTGACGACAAGCTTCAAAACTTCATATGTCAAATTTGCCGAAGGTGTTAACATCATAGACATGTTTATGCTTAAAAATGTAGAATTCTGTGCCAAAAAAAGAGCATTTGCGGGAAGTTTTAATTCATTACTTTACTTTGAAGAAAAGTGCACTGAAAGTTATCGTATACTTCGGGAAGCTTATGATGAGCATGCTCCATCTCAAGATACTTGTAAACACTGGTTTAAATGCTTTAAAAGTGATGATTTCGATGTGAAAGACAAAGAACATCCAGGTCAACTGAAAAAGTTTGAAGACCAACAATTACAAGCATTGTTGGATGAAGAGGAGTGTCAAACTCAAAAACAACTTCCAGAAAGATTAAACATTGCTCAGCAAACAATTTCTGATCATTTACAAGCAATGGGAAAGATTTTAAAGGAAGGAAAATTGGTGCCACATCAACTGAATGAAAGACAAATGGAAAACTGAAAAGTCATCAGTAAAATGTTGCTTCATTGGCACAAAAGAAAGTCTTTTTTGCATTGAATTGTGACTGGCAATGAAAAGTGGATTTATTCTGAGAATCCCAAATGTGCAAAATCATGGGTTGATTCAGGCCAACCATCAACATTGACTACAAGGCCAAATCGCTTCGGAAAGAAGACAATGCTCTGTGTTTGGTAGGATCAGAAAGGGGTGGTGTATTATGAGCTTCTAAAACCAGGTGAAACCATTAATACTGATCGCTACCGACAACAAATAATCAATTTGAACCATGCTTTAATTGTAAAATGACCAGAATGGACCAGAAGACATGGCAAAGTAATTTTGCTTCATGATAATGCACCCTCACACACTTCAAAACCAATTAAAGACACATTAAAAGATCTTGCCTGGAAAATATTAACCCACCTGCCATATTCACCAGACCTTGCTCCTTCAGATTACCACTTGTTCCGATCAATGGCACGCACACTTTCTGAGCAACACTTTAAAATGTACTAAGAAGTAGAAAATTGCGTCTCGGAATGGTTTCCCTCAAAACAAGAAAAGTTCTATTGGGATGGTATCCACAAATTACTTGAAATATGGGGGACATGTGTTGCTAGCAATGGACATTATTTTGAATAAAGCACTTTTGATGTTTCTCTTGAAATTATCATGTTTTCTTTGATTACAAAATCTGCATTATTAACCAGTACACCTATTAAAAAACCTATTCTTCAGTAGGGCAACAGATAAAAAAACTGTAATTTATTCATACAATAAAGTTTAAATTATTTTTATGTTTTATTCTGTATCCATCTGAAAAGAAAAAGTATTTTAAAAAGCTGTTTCAAAATTATATATACAGAATAAATTTATTTATGTTATTTTTATGTAGCTAAAATGCATATAAATGATATGTACCAACTTCACTATAGTCATTCCTTCTGGAGAAATGACAGAAACCATAAAAGTTGCTTTAACAATGAAAATTTAATGCAGAAAATTGGTTAAATAGATATTGGAAAGTGAACTGAGAAAACAGAAAGTGAAACAGAAGATAATGTGAAAACTGCTGGAAACTCCACTGACGCAGAGTTGGCGTAATAAAGGAAGGGATATGTTGATAGAACCTAGAGGCTTGGAGGTCAGGTCCTGCAGGTCTGGGACCAGATCTCTAAGGAAATTCATCGTCTAGCTAGTCCTGATCACTCAGGGACCCAGACCAGACACCCTCTAAGCTGAGGCTCAGATTTCAAGAAAGGGGCACTGACTAATTGGTATTATCTCAAGGTGATACAAAGATTTCGGGGGTGAGGTAGGACTCAATACACTATGTTCAGATGCCCAGTCATGCTTTTCAAAAATAATAAACAAGTCCCTAAACTTCATATAAGCTAATTCTTTAGTTATTTGAATATATTTCCACAAATTACATTAGGAATCAACATTCTCAGTGATTTGTGTAGAGCTCCAAGATGTCTATCTCAAATACTTTTATTCAGTCTTCTTTCAATTTAACCACCATTCCTCTACCTAGTTTTTTAATCATTTGTGATGAATATCTTATTCTTAAATGTTAATTTGTGGACTGAATTAAATTTAATAACAACTTTTGACCACTGAAATTCTGCATATTAATACAGTGATATGATGCTTTTACCAACCCATGACCAAGTTTTTTATATCTTTCATATCTTTAGCATAAAATTTAAATATGCCAAAACTACAGAGCTTTCATAAGCATTTCCCATTTTATTTAATTTAGACATTTGCCTTCAACTGAATCACATACTGCTGAAAATGAATCTGCTTCTATTCAAAGTTAGCAAGAAATTTCGGACAAAGTGATAAGTGGTTTAATGCTTTAACCATATTCTCTTAAACACACAGTCTTTTGTGGCTTTACATTTTCTTTTCATGTATTCTGAGATATTTGGCAATTTCTCCATCTTAGTTGCACATTTTGGTATGAGGTCAACAATCCTTATGTACATATCTCAGCAACAAAACGAAACACAGCTTCATCTACTTGTGAGTGAAATCTTCCTTCCTTAGGTTGCATAGTACTCTTGATTCACTTTTCAAGAGAATATGTAATTGTTACTATGCCTCCACCTACAAATAATCTGCTTCACTAATATCAAATGCACATGCTGCTGCTCTGTTTCCATATCTATTTGCATTTATAGTTTATCATTTAAACTATGAAGAATGTAATGTAATATTAATGTAATCCTTATTAAGATATTTTAAATAACAATATAGCAATAATGAATATAACTCAATTGCAGTAACAATAGTATAAATAGCTTTGATGCAGTTTGTTCAGGCAATCACAGGCAATAACTAAATCACCATTACAACTTGGCCCATGGCAATTTTAAAGTACCATCAATTTTAAAATGCACCACAGTTTTTGAAATGTCAAATAAAAAGCACATCTGAGAGCTAGTGAAGTATGGTAATAAGAAGAAATGTAATTTGGACTCAGAATGTTGTTGATAAGTCTCCACAAGGATTGGAAGTTTCCATAAGAGGTATAATTAGATAATGGTGAACCTTGAGATGGAGAGGCTGCTTACACATTTATGTACCCCATGTCTTCATTTCCACTTGCACTTTCCTTAAACTTATAGGTAATACAAATACTTTTATTTTTTGTTGAATGATTCTTCTTTTGTATTTATTGGGTAATGTTGCAGAACAATGTTGAATATTGTTCCAAATGTCATATTTCCTCCATGAATCCTCACAGTACATAGTTAAGCTTCACAACAACATAACCTGATTGGTATCATTATTATCCTAATTTTTTTTAAAAATGAAGAACAAAAAGGTTAAGTTACTTGATTATGACAATGAGTAGCAGGATCTGGGTTTAAATATAGGCAGTCTGAACATGGTGACCAGTAGGACAACAATGAGGGCGAGAGTGTAAGTGAGTAAAGGAATGAGAGGGGAGTATGTGGACATTTATGGTGTGTGTGTGAATGTGAGTAACAGACAGCAGTCTCAGGGGCTGGTGGATCAGGCTCTCCTGGACAAAGAGTGTCTGCTACCATTACAAGCATTCTATAATCTGGCACAGAAAACATGCCATGTTGAAGGGTGTAGCAGCAGAGTCCAGGAGCACAGCTATATCAACACCCAGACTGGTCTCGGACACAACCATGACCCTTCACAGTGAATCACTTGCCAACCATAACTCACAAGGGACCCCAGCCATGCCCCCACAGTAAGTCACATGCCATCCCAGATCTAGTGCAGTGAGTGCATGCCAGAGGAACCTCACATTCCACCCCATGGTGGGCACCAGGGCCATGCACTAAGTTACACATAAGTGGGTTCTGGCATCTCATAGGGAGTAGCACACCAGAGACACTGCCCATGTACCCCCACTGACTTCGAGCATCTGCAGCTGACACCTGAAGGACTAGGTCCATAGAACAGTGGTTCTCAACCTTTCTAATGCTGCGACCCTTTAATACAGTTCCTCATGTTGTGGTGACCCCCCAACCATAAAATGATTTTTGTTGCTACTTCATAACTGTAATTTTGCTACTGTTATGAATCATAATGTAAATATCTGTGTTTTCTGATGGTCTTAGGTGACCCTGCTAGCAGTTCCCAACCTGTGGGTCGTGACTCATAGGTTGAGAACCGCTGTTGTAGAGCCTAAGACCATCGGAAAACACAGATATTTACATTATGATTCATTAACAGTAGCAATATTACAGTTATGAAGTAGCAACGAAAATAATTTTATGATTGGGGGTCACCACAACATGAGGAACTGTATTAAAGGGTCGCGGCATTAGAAAGGTTGAGAACCATTGCCATAGAAGAAAGGAATAAAAGTCAGAACATAGGCAATAAAGGCATGAGACTCAAGACAGACTCAGCCTCTGGGCTAAGGAGTCTCTGACCACTGGACCACTAGGGACTTCAAACTGTCAGACCTCAATCAGGTGCCCAGGGCCAGAAAGAAATAGTGACTCACATTACATGAAAACATTTACAAAGGGACAGCAAAAATGGGGAGACACGAAAACAATCCCCAAAGGAAAGAAAAGGAGGAATCACCAGAAAAGGAACTAAATGAAATGGAGGCAAGTAATTGTCAGATTAAGAATTCAAAGAAATGGTTAAAAAGATGCTCAAACATTGGCTATGAATTAAAAGCAACTCAATGAGAATAATAAGGAGCTGAATGAGAAATTCACCAACACAGATAAGAATCAAGAGGAAATGAAAAATGACATAGTTGCAATAAAGAACACCCTGAAACGTTTCAACAGTAGACTAGAAGAAGCTGTGGACCGAATCAGCAAGTGAGAAGACAGGGTAGAAAAAACACCCAATCTGAATAGCAATTTGGGAAAAAAAGTTAAAAAGCAGGAAGAGAGTTTAAGGGAGCTTTTTGACAACATGAAATAAAGTAACATCCACATGATAGGGGTCCAGAAGGAGAAGAAGCTGATAAAGGAATAAAAAACATGTTTTAAAAAAATGATAGAAAATTTCCCAGACTTGGGGAAGAAAAAAGTCACACATGTCCAGGGAGCACAAGGAGTCACAGATAAGATGAACCCAAAAAGAAACACAGCAAGACACATCATAATAAAAATGGTGAACATTAAAAACAAATAATCTTAAGGACTTCAAGAGAGAGAGAGAGAGAAAGTTACCTACAAGTGGTCTCCCATTAGACTATTAGCTGATTTTTCAACTGAAACACATCAGGCCAGAAGGAAGTGGCAGGAAGTATATGAAGTAATAAAAAGCAAGGTACTGATTCCAAGATTATACTATCCAGCAAAGCTATCATTCAAAATTGAAGGTGAAATCAGGAGCTTTGCAGACAAAAAAAAAAAAAAAAAAAAAAGAGGCTAATGGACTTTATTACCATCTATCCATCAATGCAAGAAATCCTAGAGGAAAGGCTGTAAGAAGAAGAAATAGAAAGGCAGAAACACAGGCATAAAAATTTTAAACAGCAACAAACAAGTACCTTAAATGTAAATGGATTAAAAGCTCAAATCAAAAGACATAAGGTAGCCTAGTGGATAAGAAAACATGACCCAATTATATGCTATCTACGAGAGACCCACCTCAGAACAAAGGACCCACACGGACTGAAAGTGAAAAGATGGAAAAAAATTTTTTTTCAGGCAAATGAAAAAAAAATTAAAAGGCTGAGGTAGCAATAATTATATCTGACAAAATAGACCTCAAGGAGAAGGCCATAAGAAAAGAGAGATAAGAAAGGCCGCTTCATAATACTAAAGAAACTGATAAAACAAGAGGGTATAACTCTGCACCCAATACAGGAGGATCCGAATACATGAAAGAACTTCTGGAAGATATCAAGAGAGATCGACAGCAATATAATCATAGTAGGGTACTTTAATACCTCATTGACATCACTGGATACATCTTCTAGACAAAAAATCAACAAGGAAACATCAATACTAAATGACTCAATAGATCAGACGGAACTAATTGACATCTTCAGAACATTTCACTCCAAAGCAATGGAATGTACATTCTTCTAAAGTGCACATAGGACATTTTCAAAGATAGACCACATATTAAGACAAAGGCTAAGTCTCTACAAATTCAAGAAGATTGAAATCATATCAAGCATCTTCTCAGATCACAATGGCATAAAATTAGAAATCAACTACAATAAAAACACTCAAAAACAAAAAGCAAATAGAGGCTGAATAGCATGCTCTTAAACAATGAATGGGTTACCAAAAAGGTCAAAGAACAAATAAAAAACATCCTAGAAATAAATTACAATGAAAGCAAAACAACTCAAAATTTATGGAATACAGTGAAAGCAGTCCTGAGAGGGAAGTTCATAGCACTAGAGGTCTACCAAAAAAATTTTTTTTCTAATAAGTTTTCTAATCCCACAACTTAAATAATTAGAAAAAGAGCAACAATAAAAGCCCAGAGGAAGCAGAAGGAAGGAAGTAATAAAAATCAGAGCAGAAATAAAAGACATAGAGACCAAAATAAATAAATAAATAAATACATAAATAAGATCAATAAAACCAAGAGCTGGTTCTTTCAAAGGATAAACAAGATTTATGAAACTTTAGCCAGGCTCACCAAGAAACAAAGAGAGATGACCCAAATAAACAAAATCAGAAATGAAACAGGTGCAATAACAACTGACCCCACAGAAATACAAAGGATCATAAAAAAAAATAATAATATGAACAATGCCATTCCAACAAACTGGACAACCTACATGAAATGGACATGTTCCTAGAAAAATACCATATTCAAAAAGTCAATCAGGATGAATCAAAAAACTTGAATAGGTCGATAACTACTGATGAAATTGAAGAAGTAATAATAGAAACTTCCAGAAAACAAAAGTTTTGGTCCTCATAGCTTCACAGGGGAGTTTTATCAAACATTCAAAGAATAATTAACGCCTATTCTCCTCAAACTAGTGCAAAAAATTCAAGAGGAAGGAACACTTCCAAGCTCTTTCTATGAGGCCAGCATTACTCAAATATTAAAACCAGATAAAGACCCTACAAAGAAAGAGAATTATAGGCCAATATTCCTGATGAACATAGATGCTAAAATCCTCAACAAAATATTAGCAAATTTGATCCAGCATTACATTAAAAAGCTCATACATCATGAGCAAGTGGGATTTATTCCAGGGATGCAAGACTGGTACAATATCTGCAAATCAATAAATGTGTTGCAGCACATTAACAGACTTCAAAAGACAGATATCACATGATCATATCAATTGATATAGAAAAAGCATTTGACAAAATCCAACACCCTTTTTTGATAAAAACTCTCAGCACAGTGGGAATAGAGGGATCATGCCTCAACATAATAAAAACTTTATATGACAAACCTACAGCCAAAATCACACTCGATGTGCAAAAACTAAAACCAATTCCCCCAAGAACAGGAAGAAGACAGGGATTTCACTACTCCTGTTCAATGTAGTACTGGAAGTGCTAGCCATAGTGATCAGATAAGAATCTATAATAATAAAAACATAATATGCAAATCAACCAAAGGGCTGAACAGTGGAACAACCATCCAGATGACCATCCGGATGACCATGCTATGACACCCACTGGTGCCAGGCCAGCCAAGCCAGGTGTGATGCAATTGGTTGGGTGCCCAGCCATTGCCCCATGATTGTCCTGCAGAGGGAGGCACAGGCCACTGGCCAGTGGGGTGATTGATCAATCGGGGGGCTCCATGATCGCCCCAAAGAGGGAGGCTCAGGCCACCAAAGGTGGGCTATGGAGGGTGGACGGGGCCTCCCTCTGCAGGGGTGATCCATCACAGAGCCCTGGCCAGGGGGGCAGGGCCTACATCTTTAGAGCAATTGATCATGGGGCTTCTGGAATATGAGAGGGCACAGGCTGGGCTGAGGGACCCCCCCAAGTGCACGAATTTGTGCACCGGGCCTCTAGTCCTATATAATAAGAGCCTAATATGCTAAGTATCCAGTCGACCGGTCTGCCATTCAACCAATCTAAGTGTAACATGCCAATGACATACTAAGGCTGCTCAACTGCTCGCTATGACATGCACTGACCACCAGAGGGCAGACCCTCTGACTGGTAGGTTAACTTGCTGCTGGAGTCCAGTCAATTGAGACTGAGATAGCCCTGGAGCCCTCCCATGGTCCCTCCATGGCTGGCCAAACTCCTGTGTCCCTCCCTGGCCCCAATCATGCACCAGAGGGGTCCCTCGGCCTGGCCTCCACACTCTCACAATCCAGGACCCTTTGGGGGCTATCAGAAAGCTGGTTTCAGCCCGATCCCACAGGCCAGGCTGAGAGACCTCACTGGTACACGAATCTGTGCACCACGATTCCAGTAAGAAATAAAAGACATCCAAAATTGGGGAAAAAATAAATAAAACTGTCATTATTCACAGATGACATCATACTGTACATAGAAAACCCTAAAGACTCTACCAAAAAACTACTAGAATTAATAAATGAATTTGGCAATGTAGCAGAATATAAAATTAACACCCAGAAATCTATGGTATTTTTATATACCAAGTAGAGTATATATACCAAATTTTATATACCAAAATTTGTGCACTGGAAGGGGGTTTCCCTCAGCCCAGCCTGCACCCTCTCCAATCTGGAACCACTCAGGTAATGTCTGATTGTCGGACATCCCTCTCACAATCAGGGACTGCTGGCTGCCAACCACTTGCCTGCCTGGCTCCCTGATTGCCCCTAACCATTTCTGCCTGCAAGCATGATCAACCCCTAACCACTTCCCTGCCAGCTTGATCAACACCTAACTGCTGCCCTGCTGGCCCAATCGCCCCCAACTGCCTTCCCCTGCAGGCCTGATCACCCCTAACAGCCATCCCCTGCTGGCCTGATCACCCACAACTGCACTCCCCTGCCAGCCATCTTGTGGTGGCCATCTTGTGACCACATGAGGACGGCCATCTTGTGCAAGGGTGTGATGGTCAATTTGCATATCAACTCTTTATTATATAGGATAATAAACTCACAGAAAGGAAAACTAAAACCAATCCCATTTACCATTACAATAAAAAAATTAAGATACCTAGGAATAAACTTAACCAAAGAGGTAAAAGACCTGTACTCAGAAAACTACAGTACATTGAATAAAAGAGATAGAGGAAGATATAAACAAATAGAAGAATATATAGTGTTCATTGATTGGTTGAATCAATATCTTAAAAAAATGTCCATATCACTCCAAGCAGTCTATATATTTAGTGTAATCCCTATTAAAATACCAATGGCATATTTCAAAATATCAAAAATTTATATGGAATAAGAAAAGACCCCAAATAGCTGCAGCAATCTTGAGAAAAAAATAACAAAGTTGGAAGGATCGCAACACCAAATATCAAGTTATACTACAAAGCCACTGTAATGAAAACAGCCTGGTACTGGTACATGAACAGACATATAGACCAATGAAACAGAACAAAGAAACCATAAATTTACCCAAGCCATTATGCTCAATTAATATTTGACTAAGAAAGCAAAAGCATACAATGGAGTCAAAAGCATTCAATAAATGGTATTGGGAAAATTAGACTGGTACCTGAAAAAAAAAAAAATGAAACTAGACCACCAACTTACTCCATACACAAGAATTAATGCAAAATAGATAAAAGACTGAAATGTAAGATAGGAAACCAAAAAAATCTTAGAAGTGGAGAGAGCGCCTGGGAGAGCACCTGGACAAAGGTCGTCGGTTGAGTCCAGCAGAATTGGCAAAGCCGTGTCATGAAAGCATACCTTGCCAAAGGCAAGAATGTTGTCAGTGCTGAGCTACAGCTCAGGTGCCAGGGGGTGGGTGCCATTATCTAAGTTCAGCCAGGTGCCAGAGGCAGATGGAATTATCTGGGCTCAGTGAAGCTTGACAATTATGAGAAGCCATAAGAATGAAGAATTGCAGCTTGATCTTTAAGCATGACTTCACATAATTTCCTTTGTCTTAAACTCTAGTAAAACTTCCTGGTATCATGCTGTATATAATAAACATACTGCACTAGCTCTAGGTCACTGTCTCACCACCCAAGAACAGTGTCCCACCTGGTCCTAGCTTTACCTACTGTCTCTTTCTTTTTCTCAGTCCCCAGTTGCCCCTACTCAGGACTCATTCGCTCTCTAGCCGTGCTAGTCATGGATGAAGAACCCTCATATAGAAGAATCCATAGGCAGCAAAATTTCAGACACATCTCATAGCAATATGTTCATACATCTCCTAGGACAATGGAAACTAAGAAGAAAATAAACAAATGGGACTACATCAAAATAAAAAGCTTCTGCACAGCAAAAGAAACCATCAACAAAACAACAAGAGAACCCACTGCATGGGAGAACATATTTGCCAATGATACATCCAATAAGGGGTTAATCTCCAAAATTTTTAGGGAACTCATATGACTTAACAAAAGGAAGATAAACAATTCAATTAAGAAATGGACAAAGGACCTAAACAGATACTTCTAGAAAGTGGACATACAGAAGGCCAAGAGGCATATAAAAAATGTTCAATCACTAATCATAGGAGAAATGCAAATCAAAACAAGAATGAGGTACCACCTCACACCTGTCAGAAAGGCTATCATCAACAAATCAACAAAAAACAAGTGCTGGTGATGATGTGGAGAAAAGGGAACCCTAGTACACTGCTGGTGGGAATGCAGACTGATCAGCCTCTGTGGAAAACAGTATGGAGTTTCCTCAAAAAATTAAATATCAATAAAAATATACTTTAAAAAATTAAATATTGGAACTCCCACTTAGCCCAGTGACTCCAGTTCTAGGAATATATACCAAGAAATCAGAAACACCAATCAGAAAGCACATATGCACTCCTATGTTCATAGCAGCACAATTCACCATAGCTAAGATTTGAAAAAAACCTAAGTGCCCATCAACAGATGAGTGGATTAAAACTATGTTACATCTACACAATGGAATACTATGTCGCTACAAAAAAGAAATAACTCCTTCCATTTGTAACAGTATGGATGAACCTGGAGAGTATTATATTAAGTGAAATAAGCCAGTCAGAGAAAGATGAGTTTCACATGATCTCACTCATTTGTGGAATATAATGAACAACATACACTGATGAACAAAAATAGATCCAGAGACATAGAAGCATCAAACAGACTGTAAAACCTCAGAGGGAGAGCAGAGGAAGGTGGGCAGGGGGGTAGAGATCAATCAATGAACTAGTATGCATATAAGCATAACCAATGGACACAGACAATAGAGGGGTGAAGGCCTGGGCTGGGGGGCCGGAGTAGTCTGGGAGAGGTCAATGGGGGGAAAGAAGACATATGTAATACTTTCCAAAATAAAGAATTTTTTTAAAAAGAAATTGTATGTTGTCCTTATTTAAAAAAAAAAAGAATTGATTAAATAAATAAGAAAATAAAGGCAGTCTGAATTCAAAGCCTATATATTTGGTCATAATGCTTCTCTATTCATACATTTATATTATTTTTTTCAGCAGGCTCAGGAGCTCTACCAGCAAAAGTGCTTCATGCCCCTCCAGGGACTTTATGGTTACCACCCATTTTCTATCTCTTCCTCTGCCATGCCCCACCTGGTAGTATCACAAATGCAATGGATGGCAAAGCAATAAAAGTTACTGTTATAATAGTAATTTCAACTTATAAAACTCTTATATACATCATGTAACGTAGCCCTCATGACAGCTGTGTAAAAAACATATCATTTCCTCAATCTTATAAATGAAGCTACAGATGTAATTATTAAGATTAAGACTAAGCTGCTATAACAGAAAGACAAAAGAATGCTGTGCATTTGATAAGATAGATATTTGTTCCTCTCACACTTTATAGTATGGGAGTTGGAGGCTCATGCTGGCAGGGCAGCTATATGTTGTGAAGTAATCTTGAGACCCAGGATGCTACTAGTACATCTTGTTGGTCTGCCATCCCCTAGTGTTGTTGCCCTCAACTGCACTGCAGAAGCTGGGTCATCCCAGGTCCAGGATCCAGCCTAAAAAAGGGGGGAAAGGAAGGAGAAAAAGTCCAGGTCAGTCAATTTTCCCACACATCACCTCTTTTCATTGCATCAGTGAGAACTTAGTAATGAAACCATAGCTATAAAGGGTGCCAAGAAATGTGAACTCTAGCTGGGCAGCTATGTGCCGGGGAGGGGTGAAGGAACAGATTTGGTAGAAAAACAGATTTTGGGAAGGCTAAGCGACTTTACTAAATGCACTTAACTAATAAGCTCAAACCCCTTCCAACTCCAACCCCAGGGTTGATTTTCCTACACCAGAGCATCTTACAGAGAAGATCAAACAACTAAATTTAAAGTCAATTGTTTTCAGATTAAGGAGAGGCTGCAGCATGGGAAACAAGTCTGAAGACTGGCATCTCTCAGAGGTCGCAGCAGAGATGGCGAGTGACACAACAGCCTTCAAAATTGTACAAGGGTTAATTGCACCATCACCTACTTACTTAGATTCTTTATATATATACCATTTGGAGTGCCAGATTTTTAATCACTTCTGGTTTCTCTGAATGTCTGAAGTTTTTGTAAAAATTTGGCACTAGTTGGGACTGAAAAGGAGCAGATATTCAAACAGCTGTTAGCAATGATGGCACTTGGGAGCTTACTGTGACATTTTTGGAGATAGAGATATGGAGGATGAAGTGAGAAAGAGAAGACTGAGAGCCCTCAAGCCAGGATTTAATGGAAAACAGTTTGAGGCACACTAAGAGCATGCCAATATGGCTAACACATGGAAGCCAGTAAGGACTGGGCAGAAAGACTGGGATAGATTCCTAAGAATTCTGTGGAAGGAATAGCAAGATGAGTCTGCCATCATTAATGTGGCCAAAAAAAGATAGGTAAAAAGAAATAGTGAATCATAATACACCATCCCCCACCCACCACCACTACCACCACCACTACCACACACAGAGATCAGAGTGGATTGATTTAATAGAACCTTCAGACATCCCTTGAGGGTCTTCTCCATCCCCTTCTCATCACTCCTTCTGAAAATCCCCGAGCTGAGGATTCCTTTTTCATCTTATGCTTAAGTCTCCCTTAGATCACATGGAAATTTCTCTCTTCCCTCTTAGACTTTTACACCCTTCAAACTTTCAGGCAGCCCTGATCTGCATCCGGTTCCTTCATCTTTCCTTCTAACTGGGTCCTGCCCCTCCTAGATCATTGCAGCTGCTCTGCCCTGAGAGCGCTCTCTTGCTCTCTCTCTCTCTCTCTCTCTCTCTCTCTCTCTCTCTCTCTCTCTCTCTTCTCTCTTCCTGCGCTTCAAATCCTTGGTGCCCAGACTGCAAATGACCCCTGCCATCACAGCATCACACTCCAAAGGAACACATCATCTTTCTGGACATGACATTTTACCAAATAACAGAGCAGTTACATTGTGTTTTCCAGGCTACAAAGTTGGTGGCCAGTGCAACACTGGCCAGGTGTCTGTACAGACCTAGCCTTCTCCTTTCCAGGGGTTACCTTCACTTTGGGATCTCTTCAAGGTCAGGAATAGAACCTAGTGATTAATACCACTCCATTCAACCTACAGATAGAAAAATGAAGGCCAGAGTGGCAGAATGGCAGAACTAAAATCTTTTTGTCTTATTTTTTATTTATTGACTAGTGTCCTGATGCAAGAAATTCATGCACGGGGGGGGGGGGGGGGGGGGCGGGGGGTTTGTCCCTCAGCTCAGCCTGCATCTTCTCCAATCTGGGACCCCTCGAGGGATGTCCGACTGCCCGTTTAGGCCCAATTCAAGTGGGAGTGAGATCAGGCCTAAACGGGCAGTCAGACATCCCTCTCACAATCCAGGACTGCTGGCTCCCAACTGCTCGCCTGCTTGCCTTCCTGATTGCCCCTAACTGCTTCTGCCTGCCAGCCTGATCACCCCCTAACCACTCCCCTGCCAGCCTGATTGACGCCTAACTGCTCCCCTGCCAGCCTGTTTGCCCCTAACTGCCCTCCCCTGCAGGCCTGGTCACCCCTAACTGCCCTCCCCTGCAGGCCTGGTACCCCCCAACTGCCCTTCCCTGCAGATCCAATCACCCCCAACTTCCCTCCTCTGCTGGCCGGGTCACCTATAACTGCCCTCCCCAGCAGGCTTGATAGCCCCCAACTGCCCTCCCTTGCAGGCCTGGTTCTTCCCAACTGCCCTCCCTTGCTGGCCATCTTGTGGTGGCCATCTTGTGTCCACGTGGGGGCAGAATCTTTGACCACATGGGAGCAGCCATCTTGTGTGTTGGAGTGATGGTCAATCTGCATATTACTCTTTTATTAGATAGGATAGAGGCTTGGTGCATGGGTGGGGGCCAGCTGGTTTGCCCTGAAGGGTGTCCCGGATCAGGGTGGGGGTTCCTTTGGGGTGTGGGGCAGCCTGGGCCAGGGGCCTGTGGTGGTTTGCAGGCCAACCATGCCCCCTGGCAACCCAAGCAGAGGCCCTGGGATCTGAGATTTATGTATCTTCTATAATTGAAACTTTGTAGCCTTAAGTGGAGGCCAAAGAGGACAGGGCTGCAGAAGTTTGGCTTTCTCCATCACCACGGGTAACCCTAGCCTCCTGCTCTCTCCAGCTCCCTGGCTGCTGCCACTTTCTGTTGGGATTTATCTTCTATAATTGAAACTTTGTAGCATTGAGTGGAGGCCTGGGCCAGCAAGGGCAGGCTGAAAGCTTGGCTTCCCCCACTGCCAGGGAAACCCAAGCCTCCCTCCTGCTCTCTGTGGCTGCAGCCATCTTGGTTGGGTTTATTTGCATATTCCCTCCTGATTGGTTGGTGGGCATGGCTGGTGGGTGTAGCGGAGGTATGGTCAATTTGCATATTACTCTTTTATTAGATAGGGTTTTTAAAGAGGGAGAGAAACATCAATTTGTTGTTTGACTTATTTATACATTCTTTGGTTGCCTCTTGTATGTATCTTGACCAAAGATCAACCCACAACATTAGCATATTGGGACAATGCTTTAACCAACTGAGCAACCAAACCAGGGCAACTGAACGTAAATCTTAGAGTTGACAGCCTAGAGCAGTGCTTCTCAAATTCTAATGTGCATATGAATTAGCTCAGATTTCACATTCTGCATTTCTAACAAGCTCCCAGTGTATGCTGTGCTAGTCCTTACATCTAATGACTCCATGTGTCACCCCTCTGTAGCCACGTTAATCTATTGAATAGATTTGTTGAATTCATTTTTTAAATTTATCTTTATTGTTGAAAGTATTACAGATGTCTCTCCCCCTTTTAATTCCCATTGACACCCTCCACCCTGCACCCACCCCTCCCAGGCCTTCACCACACTGTTGTCTTTGTCCATGGGCTATGCATATACGTTTCCGAGTTAATCTCTCCCCACTAAACTCTCTACCCCTGCCTTCCTTCTGAGATTTGAAGTCTATTCCATGCTTCTATGTCTCTGGATCTATTTTGTTCATCAATTTACTTTGTTCATTAGATTCCACATATGAGTGAGATCATGTCCCAAATGGTAAGAGATCCTTCTTTTTTACCACTGCATACTATTCCATGGTGTAAATGTACCACAGCTTTTTTATCCACTCATCTATGATGGGCCCTTGGGTTGTTTCAAATCTTAGCTATTGTAAATGGTGCTGCTATGAACATAGGGTTGCATGTATTCTTTCTGATCGGTGTTTCAGGTTTCTTAGGATATATTCCTAGAAGTAGGATCACTGGGTCAACTGGGAGTTCCATTTTTAACTTTTTGAGGAAACTCTACACTGTTTTTCACAGTGGCTGCACCAGTCTGTATTCCCACCAGTAGTGTAATAGGGTTTTCTTTTCTCCACATCCTCACCAGTACTTGTCATTTGTTGATGGTAGACATTCTGACAGGTGTGAGGTGATACCTCATTGTCTTTTTAATTTGCAACTCTCTGCTGATTAGTGATTTTGAACATTTTTTCATATGTCTCTTGGCCAAGCCATTACACTCAATTAATATTTGACAAAGGAGGCAAGAGCATACAGTGGAATAAAGGCAGTCACTTCAATAAATGTTGTTGGGAAAATTGGACAGGTACATGAAAGAAAGAAAGAAAGAAAGAAAGAAAGAAAGAAAGAAAGAAAGAAAGAAAGAAAGAAAGAAAGAAAGAAAGACCACCAACTTATACCATACACAAGAATAAACTCAAAATGGATGAAATACTTAAATGTAAGTCATGAAAGCATAAAAATCTTAGAAGAAGCCATAGGCAGCAAACTCTCTGACATCTCTAGTAGCGATATGTTTATGGATACATCTCCTAGGGCAAGGGAAACTAAGGAGAAAATAAACAAATGGGACTATATCAGACTAAAAAGTATTTGCACAGCAAAAGAAACCATCAACAAAATGAAAAGAGAACCCACTCTATGGGAGAACATATTTGCCAATTATACATCTGATAAAGGGTTAATTTCCAAAATATATAAGGAAACCATACAATTTAACAAAAGGAATACAAACAATCCAATTAAAAAATGGGCAAAGAACCTAAATAGATACTTCTCCAAAGTGGAAACAGACTTGTGAAATTCTGTATTTCAACTCTGTGACAAAATGTGCTTTATAAATATGAGATGACATATGAAATAATTCTAGAATTAGGAATCTAATGTTTATATTCTGGTATTAAGCATGCAGAGTTTTTCACTTTATCTCTAATTTCTTCAACCACTAAGTAAATTTTATGAAGACCTAACAAACATTTTGATAATATGAAGTTAACTTTTTATCATGATTTGCCATCATTTCCCTTAGAAAATGCTTGCTCATATTGGTGAAAGTTTATTAGAGGCCTGGTGCATGAAATTAGTGCATGGGGGGAGTCCTCAGCCCGGCCTGCACCCTCTTGCAATTTGGGACCCCTCAGGGGATGTCTGACTGCTGGTTTAGGCATGATCCGACAGGAATCCCTGCAGGATCATGCCTAAACCGGCAGTCGGACATCCCTCTCGCAATCTGGGACTGCTGGCTCCTAATCGCTCCCTACCCTGCCTGTCTGCCTGCCTGCCTGACTACTCCTAAACCCTCTGCCTGCCTTCCTGATCACCCCTAACCACTCGCTTGCCTGCCTGATCACCCCAACCACTCACCTGCTTGCCTGATCACCCCTAACCACTCACCTGCCTGCCTATAACCACTCTGCCTGCTTTCCTGATCACTCCTAACCACTCACCTGCCTGCCTAATTGCCCCTAACTGCCTCTGCCTGCCTGCCTGATCACCCCTAACCGCCTCTGCCTTGGCCCCTGCCCACCATGGCAGCCACCTCTGCCTCAGCCCTCGCCACCACGGCTTCGTCTAGAAGGGCATCTGGAAGGTTGTTCAGCTGCCCAGTCTAATTAGCATATTACACTTTTATTATTATAGATATGGGAGAAAAACAGAAGAAAATTCTCCTCTAGTAGTTTAAGCCCCATTTAGTCATGCTGATAATTTTCTATAAGAACTTAATTTCCTCCAATTCCTCCAGACAACTTATGGAACATGAGTTTGTTATCATCCATTCAATATGTTGTTGTTACTTTGAACTTTTGAAATTCTAAAGTTTTCAGTACTAATTATGAGGCATCTGAGATATCACAGTAATTGTCTAGGAACACCTTTCAATCACAGAGCCTGCAAGGTGATTGATTTCATAAAACAAATGGCTGCTTATGACTTTAAGTCATAAGTTTAGCTTTTTAAATCACCTTCAGCTAATTCACAAATGGTATCACTAAACAGTGACATATTTAATAAGGTAAATTACCCTGAAAATGAGACACAATACCCTCCCCACTTCTACCACACCTCAAAGGGAGATTAAAACAATAGTTTCATGTCAATAAAAGCTAAACTAGAAAGTTATTTTCATCAATAATTTAAAATGATCATTTCTCTAACAGTGTAGCAGATATTCGTTTTCTTAATTTAATGAGAAATAACTTTCTCACCACTGGAAATACCAGTATCCCTTGGTTTCTTTAAAACTAAAAGTTTGGGTTTTTTTTACAAACAATTTAATCATAGGTTGTATTTCATCTGCCTAATTTCAGTTCCTTTCTATTTCTTAAAGTTTCACAAGTCATATCATCTATCACTGGATCATGTTTTACTAACTTTCTAGCAGTAGATGGACATTTCTTTAGCCTTTTTCATAACAGTATAACATGTAATCAAATACAGGGTATATCTGAGCACCTCATAAAAAAAGATATTGTTTAGACACTGGGTAAATAAAGGTTATTAATAACAGCTGGCCTCATGAAACAATAATCAATCTATTGCCTATTTCAGTCACTCATTCATGTATTCCACATTTTTGAATGCCTATGATGGGAAAGTCACTTGGGATCCAAAGATAAATGGGGCATGATCTCTATAGTCAAGATGTTCAAGTTCTATTGGAGAGAACGACTAGTTAAGACAATTGTCCTTCAGTGTGGTAAGTGCTACTACAGAAGAATGCTGTGGTTCTGTGGGAGCACACTGACGAAGCTTATAACTATAGAGGCCAAGGAAGTATTATATAAAAGATTCGTGAGCTTGATAAGTGGGAGTTATTCATTCCTAGAGGGGGAGAAGAGAAAATGGACATACTTGACTAAGGGAATGGCACCTGCCAAGATCAAGAATTTATGGAGGCAATGTACATGAAATTCAAGTATATTAGAGTAGATGGTAGTAGAAAGTGAGAAGGAAGTGGGAAAAGATATGCCTAGAGAAGGGTTGGAAAGTGAATAGAAGAAGATTCAACCCCAGCCCTTCTAACTCCAAGCATTGGTACTTTCATCATACTAAGCTGTGCATGGCAAGTATATGACAAGCCATACACATTTTCCATTCCATAGAAGGCTGGAGGAGGTAGAGGTTGCTTTAGGCTAGATCAATCAGGGATGGCTCCATGGAGCAAGAAGAAACTGCAGTTTCTGTTTCATGTTGAACAGTTAGACACTGTCAGGGTTGAGTGATCCTGTATTATTTCTCTCCCTTTCCCACTGGATCATTTCCAATAAAATATAATAATGCTTTTCATCTTTAGAAAACCTTACTTAACACCACATCCCACATACCCTCCTACTCTACCTTATTTCCTTATCCTCTTCCTTTGTAATTTCTTGAAAGGGTCTTTTACACAAGACATTTTTCCAATTCCCCACTTGTAGTTCTATTCTCAACCACTCTACTCTGGCTTCCCATCATCTTCCTCATGAAATGTTTCTTGTCAAGGTCACCAGTCAGTAAGCATTCAAAATTGTGGCTACTCGTTTCTCCTGGAAAAACTCTTCTCTCATGGCTTCTTTGACCTCATACTTTCCTGATTTTATTTCTATTTTCCCTCTCACTCTATCTCAACCACTTTCCCTACCCAATCCTTAATGTTGAGGATACTGAAGGCTTAAATTTAGGCTTACTTCTCCATTCTATATTTTATTTTCCTAGATAATCTCAACAATTATTTTGGAGTTAAGTGTATTATGCTACTAACTTTGAAATGTCTACCTCCTCTGAAATCCAGAGGTAACAATCTAAATTCCTACTTGACATCTTCATTTGAAATTCTCAGATATTAATATCCTCAAAGCAAAATTCATTCTGCCCTCTACCTTCAATCTTATCCATCCCATTAGCTATTCACCCCCCAAAATAATGGGATAGTAAGGAGTAAAGGAAGACACAAAGCAGCTAACTCATACAAGATCAATAAAATCTGTACTTAAATACCTTGTATCAGATAATTATCCATAGCTTTTATAATAAACTAGAGGCCCGATGCACGAAATTCATGCATGGGAGCGGGTGGCGGGGGGGTCCCCTCAGCCTGGCTTGCATCCTCTCCAATCTGGGATCCCTCTAACAATATGAGACCACTGGCTCCTAACCATCACCTGCCTGCCTGCCTGCCTGATCACCCTTAACCACCTCTGCCTGCTGGCTTGATGCCCCTAACTGCCCTCCTTTGCCGGCCCGATTACCCCTGACTGCTCACCCTGCCAGCCTGTTCGCCCCTAACCACCTCTGCCTCGGCCCCTGCCACCGTGGCTTTGTCCAGAAGGACATCCAGAAGATGTCTGGTCTAATTAGCATATTACCCTTTTATTAGTATAGATAAACTCTAAAATGCTAGTGGCTTAATGCAAGAGAAATTTATAATTTATGGTATAGTACAAATGGGTGTTTATGAACTATCTTTGCATGGTAATTTAGGATAGAAACTTTCTGTCCTGAGGCTCTACCAACCATTTAGGCCTCGGGAGATCTTTGAATCTAGCCAGAGGTCCTGGTAAGAAAAATCAGAGAATACACAACCATTTCTTAAACTCCAACTCAGAAGAGAAACATAACTTATGTTCACATTCTACTAGTGAAAACTAGTCATACGACCTACTTTGATTTAAGGGGATCTGAGAAGTGTAGTCTCTAGCTGAGAAGTTGTCCACTATGTAAATGGGTGGTAGACAGCTAGTTATCTTTGCCACAGCTAGATAAACCAAGGAACCCAGAATTGTAGCTTACTTAAAAATAATTAAAGATATGAGGAGAAATTACAAATTTAAAATAAAGAAAAATATTTTTCAAGGAGAGAAAAAAGAGAGGATTATAAGAGTATACAAAGGAAAATGAGATGTCAAAGTGCTACAGTGTTTTTATGAGAGGATTTCTTTTCTGTAGTCAGCTTTCTTGAAGCTCCTGACTGTAGACTCCTGCAGGTTATATCTCTTTAGGACATGAAGAAGAACAAGTCCACCATGCTACCACAATGAAAGAAAAACTGAAAACTAAATTTCTATTAACTCCTGCCAGTGTTTTTAAATGGGCACACACACAAATATGTTCTGAGCATTGCAATAAAGAGATAAATAATGAAATAAATAGGAAAAAAAAAGTAATGTCTGCTGATTATTCTCTGCCACTGCCTTATGTTCCTTGGGTATCTATTAGAAATAAAGTTTTTAGTAAATATAGTTTTCATTGTACCCTGGCATCTTAACTAGGGACTTGACAGCCCTGTATATTGAGCTGCCAGGGAATGAGATGACAGGCAATGAAGAAATGAGTGCTCTAATCCCCCCTTCCATCTCTTAGACTTCATGTTATTATTACTCAGAAGTGGGTCATATTCATGACCACAACTTTATTTAAGTGAAGTGACAGATCAGCTGAAAAAATATATCCCTGACTTGAAGAAGACAGAAAATTAATTACAAGGTCATGAAAATGCATGAATCATAGAGGGCACATTAGGGTCACAAACAATAACCAGATTGGCTGCCACAAGTTCTGCCTCTGAGAAGTTTGTATTTCCCATGGAATCAAGAAATTTGGACCCTGTCTACACCAGAGTAGAGAACATGGGATTGAGGGGGTTTAGTGGTGTCATGTCAAGTTGAGATCAGTATGAAATTTAAGGGTCTAACTCTTCTTCAAGACAAAAAATTAGGCAATAATAATTTAGCTCTAATAAGATGTTCTGAAACTTGCTAGAAATGAAAAATAAATAGCTGCTGGTAGTTTCCCATAAGTAAGGATGTCTGTGGAACATGTTCTTACCCATGTAGCTACCATAAAGACTTCCAACTGGGTTACCATGGAGACAGCCTAGAAATCAAAGACCTGACTTAAATTACTGAACTTACTAATTCAAGAAGTAGAAAGTCTGATAATTTGAATAGTTGTCCATTGAGATTTGTGACAGTTATCATAGGGTAACAAGGAATAAAAACATTTTCTACATTGTTTATGAGCTGTGACACCAAGTTTATCTCAGTATACTCATTATTAGCTTATATTCAGAATGTTTTATTACACCATAACTTCTATAGCTTTATGCTATCAATTTATATATGTATGGTTTATAATATATATGAGACTTATATATATCAAATGTTAGCCACTTTCTTAAATAATCTACTTTCTATTTTAGCACAGTTTTGAAAGATGGCATAAGAATAATTCATTGGCAAGAAAACCTACCATTTGACTAATATTCAGTGCTGTCATAGCTTGTTAATTGAATATGGTCGTGAACACAAAACAGAAAGCTTTTGCACAGGAGACCACTCTGTTTGAAGACTGTTCCTCAGGAATTATGAGCATTAGCATGTGGTCTAGGTAGTCAGTGTCATTAAATAAGTTAAAGAACAATATGCACAAACAACCTTGCTTAGACCAAGTAGAAAATTTCCTATACAGTATGATCTGGTATTTTCCCAAATACCACCTACCTAAAGGTTTCTGCCTCACTGGCCTAATAAACTCTGTCTTTCCAAACAACTCAACCTAAAACCAACACCCTATAGTCATTCTTATGTCTTAGACAGCAAGTGTAGAGTCAATGTCTCCATAGGAATGGGAAAATGAAAGTCCAAACCCAAAGAAGACACTTTGGTTGCTGACATCAGGTATCATGGACCAAAGCAAATTCTCATGACTCATCAAGAAATACTAGGTGAACAAAAGGTTCTCTTTTCAGAAAGGGAAAGCAGAAGTGGCATGAAGTTTAAGAAATTCTTATTTCTTAGGTCTTCTCTTTCAGAAACAGAATGAGACTTTGCATGCATTGAAGATTAAATAAATTTACTAAAAATAAAGGAAATCCATTCCTCTAACATCCAATTTATCTCCTTGACATTTCCCTCATCCTTTTCTTATCCTTTCTCCAGGATCCTCAATCTACTCTTTTTTAAAAATATATATATATTTTTTATTGATTTTTTACAGAGAGGAAGGGAGAGTGATAGAGTCAGAAACATTGATTAGAGAGAAACATCCATCAGCTGCCTCCTGCACACCTCCCACTGGAGATGTGCCCACAACCAAGGTACATGCCCCTGACCGGAATCGAACCTGGGACCCTTCAGTCCCCAGGCTGATGCGCCATCCACTGAGCCAAACCGGTCAGGGCTCAATCTACTCTTATTCCTTTGCAACAACTTCAACAAATACTAACACCGGTAGAGAACATATGAGTAATAGAACATTCCAATATCCACTCATTCATCTTTTCTCCTTATGTGAAACATCCCAATTTTGGGGGGGGAGGCAAGAGTACCCCTGAAAAAGATCACTTCCCATGGAATGATCTTGGAACCTAGTTCTCACCAACAAGATTAAAGCAGAGTAAGGAAGCGTTTGTTTTCCTAATAAAAAGTATAAGAATCGATCCACGAAAAAATGGCAGCCAAATAAGCAAACGTGTCCTGTACCTTGTCCCAGAAAAGATAGAAGGAACTACATTGGAGAGCATCCACCCAAAATTGGCAAATTAGAAACAGCTGGTGAGATAATTCACAGCCAGGAAGGGCAGAGAACACCTGGGGAATGGTAGATCAGGGATCTGGGCTGGAGAGAGACACGCGACCACCAGACTGAGAGGTCAGGAGGAAGCTTCACTGCACCAGGGCCGAGTACCTTGGAGACAGTCATGGCATCCAACTGCAGAAAGGAAATCCACAGGGCTGCTGGCAGACTGGGAATATTGGTCTAAGTCCAGAGCCACAAGAGGCTGCACGCAGAAAGGTGGCCTGAAGAGCTGCCTGGGCAGTGTGGTTCATGGGGGGTTGGGGGGGATAGAAACTTGTAATCACGTGGTTGTTTTGCCTTTGTTTTGTCTTTGCTTTTATTTGCTAAAACCAGTTCATAGGACCTTTCAGTTACGAACCCTCACCCGAGGCTGTGGTGCAGGCACAGGTGCAGATTTGTGGATTCTGGGAAGAGGCTGTGGAGGAAAGCAGAGCAGGGAGAGGTGACCAGGAATCCAGCACTGAGACATTCCATACCCTCCTAATCTAAGCGGCCATTTTTCTTCAGAAAAACTAGGCCCTCCCAGAAGCCTCAAGGCAGCTAATACTGCCACACCCAGCCTACATCTTGAGCTGTACAAAGACTGAATAGCCCCAAAGAGCCCTCAGGGACTAGGTTGAAGAGGTGCCATTTCATCCCAGAAAGCAATACAGACACTTGAGTGATTAAGATTGACAGCAGGCAGATAGATAAAGCAGGCAGATTGGTCCCGCCTGTTTGCAGCCAAGGTCTGTGGAGATAGATACAGACAGAGGAGCGGTGGGTTGCTTGGAACTTCAACACTGTGCTAACTACTAACAGAAAACTGAGAAGTGGCAGAAAAAAACAGAAGAGTGAGGTCTTAAACCAGCCCCCATGAGGCATTGAAACTTGGCTGAAGCAAACTACACTTCACTTTGTTATTTTTTATCTTTTCTTTAAAAAAAATTGTTTTCTTTATTTTTTTATTTTTGTTTTTATTCTTTTTTGTATTGTTTATTCTTTATTTCATTTTTTATTGTTATTTTACTTTTTTTTTTTTTTTTTACTTTTTTCTTCCTCACTTCTCCCTTTATCATCCTGTTTTCTCCTGTTCCCACTTTAGTTTTTCTCTTTCTGTAAGGTTTGTCACGCAGGAGACAAAACACAGAGAGTCCAGGCAATTAGAAAGGGGGGGGGGGGGGTTTAATCTTGCGCTCGCAGGTGAAATTCGCTGGTCCCAGGGTGGGCCAGGGAAGTTCATGCCAAAAAGGGGGTAGGTACTTCTTTTATACAGCTGTTTAGTGGGGGGAGGGCGGAGGGCATGAGAGGTGTGGAATTTGCCTTGGGCCAGGGGTCTAGGAAGGCGCCTGTCATCTCTGTCACCATCTACCTTGCAGATGCATGCATAAGCTCTGTACTTCCCCCCTGCCTCGACCTAACATCCCAGCCTTTTGGTGATAGGGGGCGCTGAAATCATCCTGGCTACTTCCTGCTGACCAGGGGCGAAGAGGGTGGGGGATGTTAAAGGCCAGGGTCAGGCAGAGGCAGGTCGGAGGGCAGCTGAGTGTAAGGGTGGAGCAGGAGCTGGTTTACAGTCACCCGAGACATTTCCACGATCCGGGAGCTGATGAATTTGAGGAGGCAGGGAGCTAGGGAAACAAAGACACAGATGAGAATTAGGGGCCCTATCAGGGGCAGGATCCAGGTCGCTAAAGGGCTTTGGAGCCAGCTGAAAAGAGAGTTGTCCCGGGAGTGTCTTGCACGTAATTCTTCACTCAGCTTAGTCAGGGTCTGCACGTTCTGTTCCACCACTCCGGACTCATTGATGTAGTAGCAGCATTCTTCTTGAAGGAATGTGCAGGTTCCTCCTTTTTCCGCAGTAAGAAGGTCTAGGGCCCATCGGTTCTGTAGGGCTATTTGGGCTACTGATGTTACTTGCCACTGCAGGGAGGCTAAGGAGGCAGTAGTAGACTCCAAGGCTATCTGGAGTTTGTCATTGAAATCCTGAGCAGAGATTATGCTGTTCCCGAGAGCCCCCCTAGCTAGGCCTACCGAGGCAGCGATACTTACCCCCAACATGACAGGGAGGAAGGCTGCCCGGTGGGCCTGGGGGTGGGATGAAGAGAGCAACCAGGCAAGCTCCAACTCTCCATAGAAGGTTAGTTGGGGAACTACTGTGACCACGAAGCAAGGCCCGGGGTCAGAGGAGTTTATGCAGTTGCTTAAGGTGCCGTTGCACCAAAAGAAGGTACCCGGGCTGGCCTTGGTGGGACTGGCTGCAGTGTGGTTTTGGGTACAGTTCCAGGTGACCCGTCCCACAGTTACCGGGTTGCTGGTCTGATAGCATATCCACGGGGGCAAGGTGGGTTCTGGAGTTTCAGGTTCCCAGAGGGGAATGCCAGCCAGGGGAGGCTGACATTCACCGTGTCCTTGGGTTCCTGGAGGAGTCATGAGTGGGACAGGATGGCAGCCAGCAAAGGTCTTTGGAGAGAGACACATAGAAAGCAGTGCGAGACATTGGGCAGGGTGCGGTCTCGTTAAGAAATAGTAGAGTGTGTTGGATAAGTTGGAGCCAAGAAGACAGGACTTCTACCTGGAGGGAATCAGGCAGCTTCCCTTTAAGGGAATGTTTGGCCTGTAGGATGCTGTTGGAGACCTGGATTTGGGCCTCCTGGGCCATGACATATTCCCGGGAGATGTAGATGGTCCCTGAAGGGGTCGAGCTCCAACCACTCCCATATAGTTTTCCCATAATGCCCGCAACCCATCGCTGGTCCCAGGGGTCCCAGACCCTGATGTAGAAGGTCCCGTCCTTCCAGAAAAAGGGGCCAGACCTGACCTCATTGTAGGCATCATTGATGACACAGCCTGACCACCGGCAACCCCCATAGGTGTTGACGTCTCAATTACACCTGTCTGGGTTCCGTTGGTCATAAGCAAAACAGGCATATGGTCGGCCACTGTTGGACACTGACTGGAGGTTGACAGCAATCAGGATCTCCGCCTGGCATCCGACCAGAGGGCAGTCCTGAGATCCCACCTGCCGGGTGATTTGTGTGCTGTCCTGGTCGTAGGTTTCATGGACCTTGAACCTCCACACATAAGCAGGTGGGGTGGGTGTAGGTTGCCCAGGGCCGGGAGGAGAAGTAGAAGGGGGAGGACAGCTAAGGCGGACCTTAGTGGGGCCCAACACCTCACATTTATAGAAGTCATGCTGCTCCGGGGTCCTCTTGAGTCTGGAGAGGTGGTGCCACGATGGATCGCCAAGTAGTTTGGCTGCGGTGGGGGTTGTGAGGATTACTGTGTGAAGTCCCATCCACCTGGGTTCCAAGGCCTTGGGATGTAGATTCTTAATGAGGATTGAGTCCCCCGGCTGGAAGGCTGGTCCTTGGGAGCCTTGGTCGGCTGGTTCTGGCCTGAGCAGAAACCTGTCAGCATGTTTCCGGAGCAGTTGCCTGAGTAAGGGCAGGTAAAAAGGTGGGGCTCCTTGGTGTAGCCCAGATTCCAGTCAGGGCCATGGGCAGGAGGTATGGCCAGGAGCTGCAAATTTCTAGAGAGAATTTAGTTAGATGGTCTTTAAGGTGGTTGTTGATCCTCTTGATCTTACCCATTGATTGTGGGTGGTAGGGTATGTGCAGTTTCCAGGAGATGCCAAGAGAGGTGCTAACCTGCTGAAGGACCCTTGATATAAAAGCTGGGCTGTTGTCTGATTGTATGGAGGTGGGAAGGCCACAGCTGCACACACAGAGCAGGAGGAGCAGGCACTCGTGACTGCCTCTCGCAGTGTGGGTGAGGTGAAGAGGGGTTCGAGGAACCTCCAAAGTGCCAGCGGTCCAATGTGCAATGACCAGTGGACCTGTTGGGCAATGGCCCCTACCCGAGCCTTGGGAAGGGTGATCTTGTTATTTATGAAGGCCGCCTCCAGGGTCCGCTTGAGTGTTACTACTGCATAGGAGGCTTTCCGATGTCCCTGGGGGTCTAGGCACGAGCTTCCAGCCACAAACAGAGTTAAGTCAGGATTAGAGAGAGGAAGATCTGAGAGTCCTGCCCGAGGTTGAGTGAGGGCCTCAACGACCTCAGGGCAGGGGTGCGTTGCCGAAGGTTGGGTGGAGGCAACAGGAAGGAGAGTGACCGGGTTCAAGGCTGGGGACTGAGTTAGGGAGATGTCAGGATTCTCGAGGGACAGGAGATGGAGTTTCTGCATGGGAGAGGGGGCAAGGAGAGATAAGGATCGGTGGGACAGAAGATCCTGTAATCTATGGGTGGAGAAGACCTGTAAGGGTTGCTAGAGGCAAATCCTCTGGGCCTCCTTGATGAGAAGAGCAGCTGCAGGGCTGCCATCTCCTAAACTCTAAGGGTTCCCACAAGACTTGCAGCTCATCCAGGACTTACCCTCTGGCCCTGTCCCCAAGGTCTCCTTTTCCTCTGACTTTCTAGTGATCCAAGAGCCTTGGCTCACTTCTCTCTGTGATATTCCCTTCCCACTAAGCTAACAGCAGCTCCACCTTGGCTCACTTCTTTCCTATAACATTTGTGGAGAGCCAAAGCAGAGCACCACCTCGGCTCTGTCCTGTTGCTTCTTCTACTCTAAGCCCTTTCTTTGTTTCTCTGTCACCAGCTTTAATAAACGAACTCTCAAAATCACCTGGACACATGTTGTGAAATCTTTCTTACATGAAGTCCAGAACCCATACACTAAAGGCTGGCCCGGGCAGACCCCTCCAGGCCAGTTCATGTCTGGTAACAAAATCATATCAAGAACCTTCTCTGATGACAATGATATGAAAATAGAATTCAACTACAGTTATAAAAAAACTGAAAAACATTCAAACACATAGCAGCCTAACATCATGTTATTAAACAATGAATGGTTTAATGAGATCAAAGAAGAAATAAAAAGTTACCTGGAAACAAATGAAAATGAACACACAACAACCCAAAACCTATGGGACCCAGAGGAAATAGTACTGAGATGAAAATTCATAGCATTACAGGCCTACCTCAAAAAGCAAGAAAAATCTCAAATAAACAATATAACCTTAAACCTAAAAGAACTAGAAAGAGCCCAGAGTACATAGAAGGCAGAAATAATAAAAATCAGAGTGGAAATAAATTACATAGACTGTAAAAATATAATATAAAAGATCAATAAAACAAAGAGCTAGTTTTTTGAAAATATAAACAGAATTGATGGACCTTTAATCAGACTCACCACGAGAAAAATAGAAAGGACACAAATGAATAAAGTCAGAAATGAAAGAAGTGAAGTAACAACTGACATCACAGAAATACAAAGGTTTGTAAGAAAATGCTATCTGACAACAAATTGGAAAATCTGGGTGAAATGGAAAAATTCCTACAAACATACACTCTTCTAAATTTGAATCAGGAAGAATCAGAAAACCTAAATAGACCAATTACAACTAATTAAATAGAAGCAGTAATCAAAAGTCCTGGACCAGATGGTTTCATGGGTGAATTTTACCAAAAATTCAAAGAAGAACTAAAATCTACCCTTCACCAACTATTCCAAAAAATTCAAGAGGAGGGAAGATTTCCAAGCTTTTTAAATATATATATATGTCTTTATTGATTTCAGAGAGGAAGGGAGGAGAGAGAGAGAAACATCAATGATGAAAGGGAATCAATCAGCTGTGTCTTGCACACCCCACACCAGGGATTGAGCCTACAATCTATGCATGTGCCCTGACCAGGAATCAAGCCATGACCTCCTAGTTCATAGGTTGATGCTCAACCACTGAGCCACACTGGCCAGGCCAAACTTTTTTATCAGACCAGCATTACCCTAAATCCAAAAACAGATAAAGATGTGACAAAAGAACAACATTATAGGTCAGTGTGCCTGATGAACATAGATACTAAAATCTTCAACAAAATATTAACAAACCATACCCAGAAATACATTAGAAAGATTACACACCATAATCAAGGGGGACTCATTCCATGAATGCAAGGTTGAGAAATATTCACAAATCAATAAATGTGATACATTACAAAAACAAAAGAAGGATTAAAAATCATATTATTATATTAATAGATGCAGAAAAAGCATTTGATAAAATCCAGCACCATTTATGATAAAAATTCTCAGCTAAGTGGGAATAGAGGGATCATACCTAAACAAAATAAAGTCCATATATGACAAACCAACAGCAAACATCTTACTCAATTGGGCAAAAAATAAAAATGTTTCCCTTAAGATCAGGAACAAGACAAGGATGTCTGCTTCCACCACTCTTATTTACCATAGTACTGAAAGTCTTAGCCACATCAATCAGACAAGAAGAAGAAATAAAAGTCTTCCAAATTGCAAAGAAGGCACTAAATTGGCATTATTTGCAGATGACATAATATCATATATAGAAAACCCTAAAGACTCCACCAAAAAACTACCAGATCTAATAAATGAATCTGACAAAGTAGCAGAATACAAAATTAATACCTAGAAATCAGTGACATTTTTATACACCAATATTAAAAACAGAAATTAAGAAAACAATCCCATTTACTACTGCTAAAACAACAAAAAATAAGGTACCTAGGAATAAATTTAACCAAGGAGGTAAAAGACCTGTACTCATAAAATTATAGGACATTAAAGAAAGAGACTGAGAACACAAATAAGTGGAAGCATATACCATGTTCATGGATTAGATGAATTAAATCATGAAAAGGTCCACACTACCCAAAGCTACTTATAAATTCGAAGCAATTCTTATTAAAATACCAATGGCATATTTCACATATCTAGAGCAAATATCCCAAAAATTGATATGAAACTAAAAAAGACCCTGCAAAACCTCAGCAATTTTGCAAAAGAAGAACAAAGTTGGAGGGATCAGAATACCTGACATCAAACTATACTATAAGGCCATAGTAATAAAAAACAGCCTGATACTGGCATAAGAACAGCATACAGAGCAATGGAATAGAACACGGAACCCAAAAATACACACATGCCTTTATGGTCAATTAATATTTGACAAAGGAGGCAAGAGCATACAATGGAGTAAAGACAGTCTCTTCTATAAATGGTGTTGGGGAAATTGGACAGCTATATACAAAAAAAAAAAATGAAACTAGACCACCAACTTACACCATACAGAAGAATAAATTCAAATTGGATGAAAGACTTAAATGTAAGTCACAAAACCTTTAAAATCCTAGGAAAAATCATAGTCAGTAAAATCTCAGACATCTTTCAAAGCAATATTTTTGCTGCCATATCTCCTTAGCAAGGGAAAAAGAAAAAAATAAACAAATAGGACTATATCAGACTAAAAAGCTTTTGCACAGCAAAAGACACCATAAACAAAATGAAAAAGGGACCCACTGTATGGGAGAACATATTTGCCAAGGATACATCTGATAAGGGGTTAAATTCCAAAATATATAAAGAACTTATTCAACCAACACCAGGAAGAGAAATAATCTAATGAAAAAATGAGCAAAGGACACGAATAGACACTTCCCCAAAGAAGACATGCAGATGGCCAGTAGACATATGAAAAATGTTCAACATCACTAATCATCAGAAAGATGCAAATTAATAAAATATCACCTCACACCTGCCAGAATGGCTATCATCAATAAATCAATAGGCAACAAGTGCTGGAGAGGATGTGAAGGAATGGGACCCCTAGTGCACTACTGGTGTGAATGCAGACTGCTACAGCCACTATGGAAAACAGTATGGAGTTCCCTAAAAAAAATTAAAAATAGAGCCCTGGCCAGTGTTGTTCAGTGGTTATAGCCTTGTCCATCTATCAAAGACTTATGGGTTCAATTCCCTGTCAGGCCACATGCCCAGGTTGAGGGTTTGATCCCTGCTTGAGGCATGGGTGTGAGGGAACAGATAGATGTTTCTCTCTCACATCTATGTTTCTCTGTCCGTCTTCTCTCTAAAGTCAATAAAAGCACATCCTCAGATAAGGATTTTTTAAATTTTTTTAGATGGAGCTGCCTTATTACCCAGCAATCACACTTCTGTGAATATACCAAAGAAACATGAAACACTAATTTGAAAGAATACATGCACACCTATGTTCATTGCAAAATTATTTATAATAGACAAGATCTGGGAAAATCTCAAGTGCCCATCAGTAGATGAATGGATAAAAAAGCTGTGGTACATTTACATAATACTACATGGCCATAAAAAAGGACATCTTACCTTTCGTGACAGCATGGATAGACCTGAAGATTATTATGCTAAATGAAATAAGCCAGTCAGTGAAAGACAAATGCCATATGACCTCACTTATATATATGGAATCTAGTGAATGAAATAAACTGATAAACAATATAGAAATAGCAGCATGTATACATGGAACAGAATTACATCTCTCAGTGGGGCGGTGTTCGGTGGGCTGGATGAAAGAAGGTAAAGCGATTACCCAAAAAACATAGCATAACACATAGACAGAGACAACAGTGTGGTGATAGCCAGAGGGAAAGGACATTGGGAGGTAAGTGGAGATGGGCCAAGGAGGGAAATGGGGATGGACAGAGACTTTGTTTGGGATGTTGGGTGCACAATGTGCAGGTGATGTTTTATTGAGTTGTACACTTGAAACCTGTATGGTTCTGTGTAAATCAATATCACCCAAATAAATTCAATTAAAAAATAAACTTAACATCAGTTAATACATCCAAAAATATCAAATCAACACTTTTGCTTCATTGCTTTTTGTTATAAGAGATTATGAATCTGTAGTTGGATGAATCAAGTGTGTTCATCTGCTAAACGGGCAATAAATTTGTGTCACAGATTTCCTGGGAAGAACAAGCAAGATTCATTACTAAATACTGATTGCGTATTAAGCACTACTTTACCTTTCTCTAAATTCTCACAACCAACCTAAGGATAGGATTAGGGTTTAGGTACTTCTACTATTCGCTTTTTTTTAATTTATTTTTCAATTACAGTTGACATGCAATCTTAGAATAGTTTCAGGTGTACAATATAGCGATTAGGCAATTATATAACTATTCCCTTTTAACAAGGGAAATGAGGCACAACGGGTTAAGTCCGTGGTCGGCAAACTCATTAGTCAACAGAGCCAAATATCAACAGTACAACGACTGAAATTTCTTTTGAGAGCCAAATTTTTAAAACTTAAACTTCTTCTAATGCCACTTCTTCAAAATAGACTCGCCCAGGCCATGGTATTTTGTGGAAGAGCCACACTCAAGGGGCCAAAGAGCCGCATGTGGCTCGCAAGCCATGGTTTGCCTACCACTGGGTTAAGTAATCTGCAGAGCCAGGCTTTCAATGTGGGCAGTCTCAACCAGAGACTGCGGTGCCTTAGCCACAGTCCTGCATTGTGTCGTTAAAAAAAAAAAGGAAGCCCTGAACTTATAAGCTATACAGTGCAGGACATTCAACAAAAGGATAATAACACTGACCACTCCCAGGAAAAGATGCTCCCTGCTGCGAGAGCAGGTGCAAGTAGGCATACACAGGAGGGTGAGGGACCAGCAGCCCATCAGCAGGAAGTCAGACTCACATCTGTAACTCCAGCGAGGTTCCAAATGGCCAGATCCCTGGACACCAACCCCATGTGTGACCTCTAGAAAGAGAACTATCCTGGAGAGGTCCAGGATATCTTCTCTGCTGACATGGGAATACAGGGAAGAAAACAAGGAGAAATAAAGAGAAATGTATGTATTATCTATTGCAGGCTGGCTACATTTTGCTTCAAAATGAAAACGTAACATTCACTCACTCAGTCTGAGACAATTTTCGAATCACATCCATAGCAGGGTGCTATTTCTAGGAAATAAAGAAATTGACATGTGCTCATGGTTCAGCTTGTTCTTTATTTATCGAATAATTTCGGGAGAAGCTTGAGGCTTCTGGGTAGATAATTTTTTTTTCCTGCTTGTCTCACTTTTAGGTTTCTTGCTATGGGAATGTGATGTGTGTGTGTGTGTGTGTGTGTGTGTGTGTGTGTGTGTGTGTGTGTGTGTATTTTACCACATAATGGTGTTTGCGCTTCCAAACAATCTCACAAGCTCATAATGATGTCCATGCTGCTGGTTTGCGGACTATGTTTTGAAGAGCAAAGATTTACTGGGTTCTTGTTTTAAGGCTTAAATGAGAAAATGCACATAAAGTTGTCAGCAAAGTACCCAGCACATAGTAATATACAATTAGTATTAGTATTATCATCATCTCTAAATTATTGGGTGGCTTAAATGTAGTGGCTGGATAGGCTGTAAAAATTTTTATAATGTCCTGAAAAGTTCTTGAAAGAGCATGGTAATGGTCAGCATAGCAAGGCATAATGAAAGGAGCATTAGTATTAACCTCAAATGATCTGGACTTGAACCCTGGTGTTACTTTTGAACAAGTCTTGAAACCCCTGTAAGATCTTTTAGGATAATAACTGACTACTTGAATTGATGGAATTCTAGTGAGAGTGGAATGTAAAAAATATATGGGAAAGTTCTTTAATGTTCAAGTACTGTGTGTTTGAGGTAATAGGTGGAATGATACTTTCTGTGTAAAAGTAAACATTTTCCAGCTTCTCTCTCCTCACCTACCTCCCCGCCACACCCCAGAGGGTGTCAGAAGCATAAGTGTAATAAGGCTCAACCTTTGGTATCAAGCCATTTTAAATATCCCAGTTGTATAAGGTCATGGAAGAAAAGGAGAGCCTCTAAGAGAGAAAATTGTCAAGCAAAGATAAAATCCTAAGCTAGCTGACCCTGAACCCACACTGTAAACCCCTGCACTATGCTGCCATCCTATATAATAAAAGGCTAATATGCAAATCGACCAAAAGGCAGAACAACCAGTCGCTACAACACGCACTGACCACCAGGGGGCAGATGCTCAATGCAGGAGCTGCCCTCTGGTGGTCAGTATGCTTGCACAAGGGGAGCACTGCTCTGCCAAAAGCCGGGCTCACAGCTGGCGAGTGCAACAGCAGTAGAGGGAGCCTCTCCCACATTCAGGCAGCACTAAAAATCTCCAACTGCTGGCTTAGGCCTGCTCCCTGCAGTTGGATATCCCCTGAGGACTACCGGACTGAGGGAGCGCCCCCAGCACATGAATTTCGTGCACTGAGCCCCTAGTACTATAAAATTTTCTATGTGTTCTCTCTACCTGGCTTAGTTTTTCTGGGGTGGGGAGAGCATGGAAGTTGAGTTGAGGTCTTTCATGCAACTCTTGGTCATATTTATTTGTATATTGCATCTAAGTAAGATGAGGATGTCTTCAGTTTGAATCTTCAGTGTTCATTGCAAAACACATCACTTAAAGCATATAACCTTCACACTTCTGCATATTAAAAATAATTAGTAATTTTAAAAAAAGACATTATATCCTGACCAGAAAAGCAGACATTTTGATAGAGGGAAGAAGAATGAGTAGACTGGCAGCATGGGGCTCTGCAATGGAGGGCAGATTTGTGGAGATCAGTAATGCTGTATAATCTCTGGCTGCTGGAGGACTACAGGAGGTTGTTCCCAGGGCAGAATTTTGAATTATCTCCATGGGCCTCTGCAGGACCATGAACTAGGATTGGGACATCTTGGACCTAGTGTCTTTGAGGCTCAGTTCTATGTTTAGCAACTGTTGTTTCCAAAGTTTGAAATGACCCCAAATGTTCTCATGGGGCAATAATATATTATGATCAAGATTTGGTGTGTTTAAAAGTTGCATCAAACTTTATAATTAACAATTTTTATCTATTAGAATTTAATTTGTTAAGCCTTATAAGCAAGACATTTTAGGCAGAAATCAGGTTAGATTTTCTGTATTTTTTTGGGGGGGGGTGGTTTAATCCTTTGGACTACTTCAATAGAGCATCCTCCTTTTTGTTTTTTCTTTCTTTATATATAATTGATTTCAGAGATGAAAGGAGAGGGAGAGAGATATAGAAACATCAATAATGGGAGAGAATTGTCAATTCACTGCCTCCTACACACCCCCTACTGCCTCCTGCACAACCTCCACTGGGGATTCAAGCCTGAAACCCAGGTATATGCTCTGACCAGGAAACAAACCATGATTTCCTGGTTCATAGATCAACACCCAAACACTGAGTTGCACTGACCAGGCACCATCCTTCTTTTTAAGTTGTTTAATTGATGGCCCTCTCTTAGGAGACACAAAATGTTAGATTTGGTTAAGTTCCTTGTGTTGTTCACTCTACTAGGGTGGAAGTCTTTGTCTATTTGTTTTTTTTTGGGGGGGAGGCAGTTTAGAGGGCTATATCAAGAAATATTTACCAAAAAATAACATATACATACAATGGAATATTATTTTTGCTTGAAAAAAAAGGACATTCTAACATCCTATCTAATAAGAGGGTAATATGCAAATTAACTATCACTTTGTCACAAAGATGGTGGCACCCATAGCTGCTGGGGTGCTAGACACTGGCAGCATTGCCCTGGTGACAAGTCCCAGCATCCCACGTGCCCTGGCCAGTGGAGGGAGGGAGGGCTGGTGGGCGAGCCTCCAGAGGCCAGCTGGGACATAGGACACTGGTGTCCTTGCAGGCCAGACTGAGGGACCCCCCCCCCCCCAATGCATGAATTTCGTGCACTGGGCCACTACTGTTATAATATAGATGAAACTTAAAGACATTATGCTAAGTGAAATAGCCAGATATAAAAGGGAAAATATTGTATTATGTACTTTTTTGAGGTACCTAGAATAGACAAATTCATAGAGATATTAAGTAGAATAGTTGTTATCAGGGGCTGAGGAGAGGTTTTAATGGGTACAGAGTTTCTGATTGAAAGGATGAAAGATTTCTGAAAATGGATGTGGTTGCACACAATATTGTAAAATTTACTTAATGTCAATGATCTGTACACTTAAAATTGTTAATATGGTAAATTTTATATTATATATCACAAAATTACAGAAAAATGTAAGTTAAAAAAAAATAAAACAGGCAGCATGGCAGATCTGTCCACAGGCCAAAGTTATCCACAGGTCATAGTCTATAAATATTTGTGAAAAAGAAGCATATGATAGTTAGAATAGGTTAGATTATGTTACATTAACAAAGAATCTCAGAAACTTCAGTGGCTTAAAACTACAAAAGTTTATTTTTCACTCGCACCATATTTCTAGTAGATTGGCAGGTCAATTTTGCTCCATGTGGTCACTGCATCTAGAGATGCCACCAGTTTTCCATGATGCCTCAGGGATCAGCATCTCAAGGAAAGGGCAGAGCTAGAGGGTCACACAGCAATTAAATGCTCTAGCCCAGAGTGACAAAGATTTCTTCTGCTCACAAGTCATTGGCAATAACTACATACTCAACTGCAAGGCAGAGCAAAGTACAATCCTCCTAAGTGTCTGAAAAGAGAGGAGAACTGGATTTGTGAGAACTGCAGAAGTCTCTATCATAGTAGGTAAGATACTCAAAACCTAAGATAATAAGTTCAGGAATATATACATCTGTTCACCAGGTTTATTGTAGGTTTTTCAATGGCTATGATAATGAATGTTCCATTTTAATAAAAAGGGTGAAAATATTTTTAAATCATTAACTACAGTGCATATGAAAAAATTCCAGAAACTGAACTCCAATAAATATAGAGCCATTATTAAAAACCAAATCTCATTGGCCTGGATATAAGACAAACTATTTGAAATATAAAGTCTTAATTTTCAAAATGTTTTTATTTTTTATTTTAATTAGACAAATACATTCAGGCCCATGAAATGCTCAGTTCCTCATGCCCCAGGATGATAAGAAATGACTTACACTACCTTTTTATATTGAACTTGCATTACTGTTATCATAATTAAAATTATAGGATTTCTGGTAGTCCCCAGCAACCAGAGCTGGACATCTCTCCTGCCTATCAAACTCCATCAAAATGGTCTCTCAAAAGCCAAATGTCTCTTTGGGAATAAAGCATTTTTAAATATAATAAAAATAATATTTATAATAGAGATTAAAACTATTTGACACCCCCAATTTTTTATTTTTATTTTTTAAATATATATTTTATTGATTTCAGAGAGGAAGGGAGAGGGAAAGAGAGAGATAAAAACATCAATGATGAGAAAGAATCATTGATCGGTTGCCTCCCGCATGTCCCCTACTAAGGGTCAAGCCTAAAAGCCAGGCATGTGCCCTTAACTGGAATTGAACGAGGGAACCTTCAGTCCATAGACCTATGCTCTATCCACAGAGCCAAACCAGCTGGGGCAACACCTCCAATTTTTAAAATCATTCCTGGTATCTACCAGACCTTCCCCCTAGGATCAGGTTTGTGAGGTCTCTTAAAATGAAAGCTAGTAAGATCTCATCAAAACAGAGGGAGTTTGACACTGCCCTGAGGGGAGTCTCCTGACCAGTAATCAAAGGCTGTTTTATCTTTTTAGTTGTTTGTTTGTTTATTTAAATAAAAATTATTGCCTTCGTCCTTCCAAAACTCAATCAAGAAGAATCAAAAAATCTCAACAGGACAACAATAAGTAAGGAGGAAATTGAAGTAGTTATCAAAAAACTTCCAGCAAACAAAAGCCCAGGGCTAGACAGCTTCACAAGGATATTTTACCAAACATTCAAAAAAGAACCTATCCTTCTCAGACTATTCCAAAAAATTCAAGTGGAAGGCATACTTCCAAGCTCTTTCAATGAAGCCAGCATTACCCTAATTCCAAAACCAGATAAAAACACTACAAAGAAAATTACAAGACAATATCCCTGATGAACATAGATGCTAAAATTCTCAACAAAATTCTAGCAAATCGGATCCAGCATTACATTAGAAAGATCATACACCATGACCAAGTGGGATTTATTCCAGGGATGCAAGCTGGTATAATATTTGCAAACCAGCAAACATGATACATCACATAAACAAACTGAGAGACAAAAATCACAAAATCATATCAATTGATGCAGAAAAGGCATTTGACAAAATCCAACACCCTTTCCTGATAAAAATTCTCAGCAAAGTGTGAATAGAGGGATCACACCTAAACATAATAAAAGTTTTCTATGACAAACCATACTCAATGGGTAAAAACTAAAACCATATCTCCAAAAAACAGGAATGAGACAGGGATGCTCACTTTCACCATTCCTGTTCAACATTGTACTGGAAGTGCTAGCCATTGCAATCAGACAAGAAGAAGAAATACAAGGCACCCAAATTGGAAAAGAAGAAATTAAATTGTCATTATTTGCAGATGACAGGATATTGTACATAGAAAACCTTAAAAACTCCATCAAAAACTAGAACTAATAAATGAATTCAGCAATGTAGCAGGATACAAAATTAACAACCAGAAATCTATGGTGTTTTTATTCCCAATAAAGAACTAACAGAAAGAGAAACAAACAAACAAACAAACAAATCCCATTTACCATTGCAACAAAAAAATTAAGATACCTAGGAATAAATTTAACCAAGAAAGTAAAAGACCTGTACTTAGAAAATACAGGATGCTGAAAAAAGAGATAGAGGGAGACATAAACAGATGGAAGAACATACCATGTTCATGAATTGGTAGAATCAACATCATTAAAATGTCTGTACTACCCAAAGCAAGCTATAGATTCAATGAAATCCCCATTAACATACCAAGGGCATACTTCAAAGACTTAAAAAAAATTATTCAAATATTCATCTGGAAGAAGAAAATACCCGAATAGCTGTAACAATCTTAAGGAAGAAGAACGGAGTTGGAGGGATCACAATACAGATATCAAGCTATACTACAAAGCCAATGTTCTCAAAACTGCCTGGTACTGGCACAAGAACAGATATATAGACCAATGGAGCAGAACAGAGAACCCAGAAATTGACCCAAGCCATTATGTTCAATTAATATTTGACAAAGGAGGCAAGAGCATACAATGGTGTCAAGACAGTCTCTTCAATAAATGGTATTGGGAAAACTGAACAGATAATTGCAAAAAAATGAAACTAGACCACCAACTTACCCTGTACAAAAAAAGAAACTCAAAATTGATAAAAGACTTAAACATAAGACAAGAAACCATAAAAATACTAGAGGAATCCACAGGCAGCAAAATCTCAGACATAGGCCGAAGCAATTTCTTCACCGATACCGCTCCTAGGACAATGGAAACTAAAGAGAAAATAAACAAATGGGACTACATCAAAATAAAAAGCTTCTGCACAGCAAAAGAAACCATCAACAAAACAACAAGAAAGCCCACTGTATGGGAGAACATATTTGCCAATGTTATCACTGATAAGGGTTTAATCTCCAATATTTACAGGAAACTCATACAACTTAACAAAAGGAAGATAAACAATCCAATCAAAAAATGGGCAATGGACCTAAATAGACACTTTTCGAAAGTAGACATAAGGAAGGCCAAGAGACCTATGAAAACGTGCTCAAAGTCACTACCCGAGAGATGCAAATCAAAATGACAATGTGGTACCCTCTCACACCTGTCAGAATGGCTATCATCAACAAATCAACAAACGATATGTGCTGGCCAAGATACGGAGAAAAAGGAACCCTCGTGCACTTCTTGTGGGAATGAAGACTGGTACAGCCACTGTGCAGAACAGTATGGAGTTTCCTCAAAAAACTAAAAATGGAACTCCCATTTGACCCAGTGATCCCACTTTTAGGAATATATCCCTAGAAACTAGAAACACCCTTAAGAAAGGATATATGCACCCCTATGTTCATTGAAGCACAATTTACAATAGCTGGGATTTGGAAACAGCCTAAGTGCCCATCAGCAGATGAGTGGATTAGAAAACTGTGGTATATCTACACAATGGGATACTATGCTGCGGTAAAAAAAAGAAGGAATTCTTACCATTTGCAACAGCATGGTTGGAACTGGAGAGCATAATGCTAAGCGAAATAAGCCAGTTGGAGAAAGATAAATATCACATGATCTTTGGAATATAATGAACAACATAAACTGATGAACAAAAACAGATGCAGAGACAGAGAAGCATCGATCAGACAGTTAAACCTCAGAGGGAAGGTAAGGGAGGGTGGGGGTAAGGGTGAGAGATAAACCAAAGAACTTGTATGCATGCATATAAGCCTAACCAATGGACACAGACAACAGGGGGGTGAGGGCATGAGTGGGGGGCTGGGGAGAGCAATGGGGGTATAAGGCCACATATGTAATACCTTAATCAAAAAAAAAAATAAACAACAATAAAAAGTAGCAGACATTTGTCATAGCAATATCTTTACCGGTGCAATTCCTAGGGCAATGGAAACTAATGAGAAAATAAACAAATGGGACTACATCAAAATAAAAAGCTTCTGCACAACAAAAGAAACCATCAACAAAACAACAAGAAAGCCCACTGTATGGGAGAATATATTTGCCAATGTTATTTCAATAAGGGTTTAACCTCCAAAATTTATAGAGAACTCATACACCTTAACAAAAGGAAGATAAACAATCCAATCAAAAATGGTCAGAGGACCTAAAATAATACTTTTCGGAAGAGGATATACAGAAGGCCAAGAGACATATGAAAACATGCTCAAAGTCACTAATCATCCAAGAGATGCAAATCAAAATGACACTGAGATACCATCTCACACCTGCCAGAATGGCTATCATCAACAAATCAACAAATGACAAGTGCTGCCAAGGATGCGGAGAAAAAGAAACCTTCTTGCACTGCTGGTGGAAATGGAGACTGGTGCAGCCACTGTGGAAAACAGTATGGAGTTTCCTCAAAAAAATAAAAAATGGAACTCCCATTTGATCTAGTAATCCCACTTCTAGGAATATATCCCAAGAAAACAGAAACACCAATCAGAAAGGATATATGCACCCCTATGTTTATAGCAGCACAATTTACAGTAGCTAAGATTTGGAAACAGCCTAATTGCCCATCAGTAGATGAGTGGATTAAAAAACAGTGGTACAGCCCTAACTGGTTTGGCTCAGTGGATAGAGCGTCAGCTTGCAGACTGAGAGGTTCCAGGTTTGATTCCGGTCAAGGACATGTACCTTGGTTGTGGGCACATCCCTAATAAGAAGTGTACAAGAGGCAGCTGATCGATGTTTCTTTCTCATCAATGTTTCTAACTCTTTATCCCTCTCCCTTCCTCTCTGTAAAAAAATCAATAAAATATATTAAAAAAACAAACATCTAAAAAATGGAATACTACCGTGCAGTTAAAAAGAAGGAATTCTTATCATTTGCCACAGCATGGATGGAACTGGAGAGCATTATGCTACACAAAATAAGTCAGTCAGAGAAAGCTAAATATCACATGATCTCACTCATTAGTGAAATATAATGAACAACATAAAATGATGAACAAAAATAGAACCAGAGTCATAGAAGCCTCAAATAGACTGTCCAATCTTTGAGGGAATGCACACAGTGAGGGAGCAAGAGATCAACCAAAGAACTTGTTTGCATGAATATGAGCATACCAATGGACACAGACAGGTGGGGGGCGGGGGGAGAGCACATGTGCTGATGGGTGGGAGCACCCGGGAAGATGTCAATGGGGGAAAAGGAGGCTTATGTAATAATTTAACAATGAAAAATTTAAATTGAGAAAAAATTGCCTTGTTTTCATGCTAACTTGGGCATATAATCAGACTCCTTCTCACTGGTATATTCAGCATAGAGGACAAGGAGAAAGCCAGGAAGAGCAATGGGATTGTTCAAGTTCACATTCAAGAGAAAATTCAGGAATGTTTGGGTGCAGAGTGGTGAGGGAAGTTGCTCTTGTCACTGCTCAGGCCTTAAAAATACTTACCCAGAAATTTGTCCCTTCATAGCTGTTCTTTTGAATTTCAAATTTCTCACCTCGGCCTTTCTCTCCTTGCCTCTTTTTCCTCTTCCATGAACACTCTTTGTCCCCATCCTTATATTGTAGTTAACTGAAATTAACTGTCCATATAACCTTCTAACAAAAGCCCTATAATATAAAGAAAGAACTACAGAAACCAAGATGGCAGCATAGGTAAACACCTAAACTGCTGCCTCATACAACAATTTCAAAACTACAACTAAAAGACAAAACAGACATCATCCAGAACCACAGGAAGGCTGGCTGAGTGAAAATTCTACAACTAGAAGGAAAGAGAAAAGTACACTGAGACTCAGAGGAGCTGCAGGAAGTAGAGGTACTGAGACGCAGGTGCAGAGAGGACTGGCAACTGAGTGCACCGCTGGTTTTCTCACTGAACTCCATTTCCTGGTGAGACTCTGGGGACCCAGACTCACTTGGGGAGAAACTGGACTGTCTGGCAGCAGGCAGAACTCGAGGGTGGCTTTCTCTCAGAGGTGCTTGCAGTGATTACCACAGGACTGAGACACAGAGGCCTAATTATTAGGGCAGGGCTGACTGGAAACCAATGCTGACTGCTCCGCCCTGAGACTCCGCCCCATCCAAGCTGAGAACAGAGGCTTTTGCAAGTCATGTCTCATAAGGGTGTCTCCAGCACAGAAGTTCTCCCAGCATCGACACAGCTGATCCTCACAGCCAATTGGCCTGGAGGTCAATTCCTCCCAGTGATACCAACAACAATCAAGGCTTAACTACAATAAGACTGTGCACACAGCCCACAAAGGGGTGCACCAAGAGTGTCCACCTCAGGTAACTGGGGAGGCTGAGCCACTGGGCCCTATAGGACACCTAGCACACAAAGCCACTCTATCAACTCAGGGAAGCAGCCAAAATGCAGAGACAAAGAAACTGATCACAAATGAAAGAAATGGGGGAAAGCAAACGACTGGATAAAGAGTTCAAAACCACAGTTATAAGGTTTTTCAAGAATTTTCTAGAAAAGACCAATAAATTTAGCGAGACCCTCGAGAATATGAAAAAGGACCAACTAGAAATTAAGCATACACAGAATGAAATAAAAAATATTATACAGAGATCTAACAGCAGACTATAGGATCGCAAGGATCAAGTCAAAGATTTGAAATACAAAGAAGCAAAAAAAAAACTCAACCAGAAAAGCAAAAAGAAAAAAGAATCCAAATATATGAAGATAGTGTAAGGAACCTCTGGGACAACTTCAAGTGTACCAACATCAGAATTATGGGGGTGCCAGAAGAAGAGAGAGAGCAAGATAATGAAAACCTACTTGAGGAAATAATGACAGAAAACTTCCTCCACCTGTTGAAAGAAATAGACTTACAAGTCCAGGAAGCGCACAGAACCCCAAACAAAAGGAATCCAAAGAGGACCACACCAAGACACATCATAATTAAAGTTCCAAGAGCAAAAGACAAAGAGAGAATATTAAAAGCAGCAAAATAAAAACAGTTAGTTACCTACAAGGGTCACCCATACGACTGTCAGCTGATTTCTCAACAGAAACTATGCAGGTCAGAAGTGAGTGGCAAGAAATATTCAAAGTGATGAATAGCAAGAACCTACAACCAAGATTACTCTACCCAGCAAAGCTATCATTCAGAATTGAAGGGCAGATGAAGAGCTTCACAGATAAAAAAAAAAAGCTAATGGAGTTCATCACCACCAAACCAGTATTATATGAAATGCTGAAAGGTATTCCTTAAGAAGAGAAAGAAGAAGAAAAAGGTAAAGATAAAAATTATGAACAACAAATACATATCTATCAACAAGTGAATCTAAAAATCAAGTGAATAAAAAATATGATGAACAGAATAAACTGGTGAATATAATAGAATCAGGGGCATAGAAAGGGAGTGGACTGACAATTCTCAGGGAAAAGGGGTGTGGGGGGTGTGGGAAGAGACTGGACAAAAATCGTACACCTATGGATGAGGACAGTGCGGGGGGGGATAAGGGCAGAGGGTGGGGTGGGAACCGGGTGGAGGGGAACTATGGGGGGAAAGAGAGGCACAATTGTAATAATCTGAACAATAAAGATTTATTAAATTTAAAAAAAAGAATACTGCAAGGAAAAAAAAATAAAGAAAGAACTACATCACATAAGGTAGTGTCAAGATTCCTCTGTAGCAAAGAGTTGGGAAAAGTAAAGTCCCTTATCTCCTGACACCCTATCTCATGTAGACGATTGAGCTCCAGAGTAATTAAAGGATGAATCGTTGCTGCATGGAATTCAAACCTTGAGTAAAGGAACCATAATTGGCTTGTTCAGTAGCAGACAAATCATAGTTTCAAAATTCTGATGTTGACTCCACAGAAGAATTGCTTTCAAGCATGCTCACTACATTTCTCTGGGGCATATGACCAGCCCACCAGCCATTAGTCACCTTGTCTGTCCCTTGATCAAATGTTGGATAACGCATTGCTCTGGAAATGCCATCGAGGCTTTTTAACATTTGAGTTCTTTGCTGAATTGCACTTTGAAGTGGCATGCACGGAGAAATGAAAGAAAAAAGGGGCTCTTTTATTTCCTGCAGTGAGGGATTATTGCAATATCTCAGCAGTCATACTTCTTCCTTCTATTTTTTTCCTTCTTTCTGTCATCTAATATGGGTAACACTAAAGAGAATCAATTTGCAAAATGAAGCTAATAGTTGAGTTGACAGTAGCATTTTCAATGGAATGCTGACATAGAAAGTGCTGTTGCTTTGATTCACAGTCTCTGTTTTCATGGAATGCTAGCTAGTACAAATGTAGGCATCATCACAATTAAAAATATTAAGGACTTTAAGGCAAGAGGAAATTAGTTAGTTTTGAAAGAAATAATTAAAGATATGTGCAACTGCCATTTGGGGCCTGTAGTTGACTTCTATTAAAATGAATACATGAGCCCTAACCGGTTTGGTTCAGTGGATAGAGCATCGGCCTGTGGACTCAAGGGTCCCAGGTTTGATTCTGCTCAAGGGCATGTACCTTGGTTACGGGCACATTCCCATTAGAAGTTGTACAGGAGGCAGCTGAATGATGTTTCTCTCTCATTGATGTTTCTAACTCTCTCTCCCTCTCCCTTTCTCTCTGTAAAGAAAAAAAACACAATAAAATATATTTTAAAAATAAATAAATTAATTAAATGAATACATGATTATAATGTCAGATGCAACTGAATGTTTAATGACAATGATGGTGATGATCATGACTATAACAACAATGCGATGGCATTACTAGGAAAATCCTTTTTTTCTTTTATGCTAATTGCTAGGTGCCAGATATTCTACAGCAAATTTGGTGTGGAATCCACAAATCTTCTCAGAAACACACAGGACAGTGCTGTAGTTATAGGAGATTCCCCAGGAAAGTTATAGTAATGAGAGGTAAACTCCATGAAAATAAGGTCAGTGATTCTTTTTAAAACATTGCTAATTCTCTATGATTTTCAAATGCCAGAACATGTTAGTTATTTATTGCTGCATAACAAATTACCTTAAAACTAGGTAGCCCACAAATGGAACTTCCTGTGTTCAGTAAAATGCTCTCACTTTTTTAAAAATTTGCATTTTTACTTCTGGTCAAGATGGTGGAGTAGGTAAATGCTGCACTTGCCTCCTTCCATTACTACATAAAAAGTACAAGTAAATTGTAGGAAACCACCCTGGAGACTAGCTGACCAGAAGTCCTATAACTAAAGATATAATAAGAATTCAAGACAAGACTGGTGTGCATGGCGAAGATGTAGATTGAGCTGGTCATATACCCATGTTGTGGCAGTTAAGAATTAGGAGGAATATCTTAGCTTCTGAGATTCCCCTAAGGGTCCATGGGTCCAGCCCCACACTAGGCTCTCCAGCCTGGAGAACCAGTGCTGGGAAGAGGAGTCTCCCACAACATCTGACTGTGAAAATCAGCAGAGACTCAGTGTGAGTGAGACAGAGGGCTGTGTAGACCTAGGTGCCCTCTTAAAGAGCCTCCACACAGACTCACTTGCTCACAAAACCTACCCCAAACTCCAACAAAGGGACAGCAGCTCAAAAAGCACCAAGGACATATAGGGAGGAACTGAATTGTCTGGCTTCAGGGCAAGGGTTGGAGGGGCAGTTCTCTCTGGAAGGCCCCATTGTTTCTTTATTGAGCCTCCCCACACACAGCTGGTAGGTGCAGATGGGTGCCACACCTGAATTTCCATCAACATGACTAACACTGCCCACCCCGCCCTGGTGATTCCCTAGAACCTGTCCTACTCAACCTGAGCACCAGCTCAAACCTTTTGCAGGGGTTGATTCTCACAAGTATCTGGCTGGCCTCAGCTCACACTGTTGACTTTCTAAAATCTCTCAAATTTTCACAAACCTCAAACAAACTGCATCTGGCTCCAGTGTGCCCTGTACCTCTTGCTAAGTAGTCCCCAAGCCTGCCACTAGTAGCAGCTGGCCTTGGTCCCAGGTGCCTCCAAGATCATCACAGGCAGCTACCAACCACAAATAAGTATGTGACTACTACCAGGTGGCCCTGTGACATACACAGGCAGTGGCTGACTTTGGCCTGCACCAGAGCCCCTCCTAAGAGCCCTCAATGACCATCGTTGACCAAACCAGAGTGCTATCTAATTAACTCCACAAATTTCACACCCAAAAGGTAAACTCAGCAGACACAAAAGCACGACTACATCAAATCCCACTCCCTGGGGTCAGTCCCCATAGAATAGCATGTCTGCTGAAGTAATTAAAGTCCTCACAGCCAGTTAGCCTGAGAATCACATCCACCCACTGATGTGCCATCACCCACTGATGTCCCATGCACCCAGCTCGGGTGACCAGGGAAACTGCACCACTGGGCCCCATAGGACACCACATAAGGCTACTCTGCCAAGACTTGGAGATGTAGCTTATCTACCTAATATATAGAAAACAAGGAGGCACCCAAAATGAGGAAACAAATAAACATACCCAAATAAAAGAACAGAAGAAAAGCCCAGAAAAAGAACTAAATGAAAGGGAGGTAAGCAATATAAGAAATATGGAGTTCAAAACCCTAGTTTAAAGAATGCTAAATGAACTTAGGAGAAGAATAGATGAACTCAGTGAGAACTTCAATCAAGATATAGTAAACAAAAAAAGGACACAACAACCATAAAACAGAACTACTGAGAAATAAAGAATATGATAGTTGAAAGGAAGAATATGATAGATGGAATCAACAGCAGATTAGATAAAACAGAGGATTGTGTCATCAATTTTGAAGACAAGGTAGCAGAAAAAACCCAACTAGAATTGTAAAAAACAACATAAAAATAAAAAATAAATGAGGGTTGTTTAAATGACTTCTGGAATAATCCACACTAATAAAAGAGAAAGAAGCAAATTTACCATACCTTTGTGATGCTCACCAGCCAATCAGGAGTGAGTATGAAAATTAACCCAACAAAGTTGGTGGGTTGATTTGCATACGCAGGCACTGAGCGGCCAGGGGCAGGGTGAGATGCTTGCATCGCCATGGCGACGATGCAGTCATTCCACACTGCCCAAGCAGCTCCAGCCTTCTGGGCAGTGTGGGAAGGCAGAAAGGCAGCTCCGGCCGGAGCGAAAGTGGTGCCAGCAGCCAGGAGAAGGAAGGCCCATTCTTGCACAAATCTTTGTGCATCGGGCCTCTAGTCCTATATAATCCTATATAATAAAAGGCTAATATGCAAATCAACCAAACAGTGGAACGACCAGTCGCTATGACGCACACTGACCACCAGGGGGCAGATGCTAAACGCAGGAACTGCCCCCTGGTGGTCAGTGTGCTCCCACAGAGGGAGTGCTGCTAAGCCACAAGCTGGGCTCACAGCTGGTGAGCGCAGCAGCCATGAAGGGAGCCTCTCCCACCTCCACAGCAGTGCTAAGGACATCCCCAGAGGGCTCCTGAACTGTGAGAGGGCACAGGCTGGACTGAGGAACCCCGCCGCCCCGCCCACCCAGTGCACAAATTTCATGCACCAAGCCTCTAGTATCAAGCATAACAATATTAACATCACAGAAGTACCAGAAAGAGAAGAGAGCCAGAGATCAAAAACCAGTTTGAAGAAATAATGACAGAAAACTTCACAATTCTGGCAAAGGTAATAGATATGCAAGTCCAGAAAGCCCAGAGAGGTCCAGGATTAGCATAAAATATTCAAAGTGGTGAAAATCAAGAGCCTACAACCATGATTACTCTATTCACTAAGGCTATCATTTAAAATTGAAGGTGAGATAGCTTCCCAGATAATAAAAAGTTAAGGAGTTCATCACCACAAAAACAGTATCACAAAAAATGTTAAAAAGGACTTCTTAAAAAAAAAGTTAAGAACAATATTGCAAAGAAAAAAATTCTCACTGACAAAGGTAAACACATAATAAAAGCAGTGGATCAACACTAATACTAGTACAAAGGTTTAAAAGCAAAATCAGAAAGATCATACATAATTACAACAGAAAATTAAGGCATACACACACACAAAATAAGTAAAAAATAATGACAAAAACGTAAATGTGGGGAAGTTGAGTAAAAATGGTAGTGATTTTCAAAATCTGTTAAAACTTAAGTGACAAACAATTTAAAATATAATAAAAGCCTAATATGCAAATTCTTCCCCGACCAGGAGTTCCACTGGAAGTTTGACCAGGGGCCAGGGCCGGCTGGCCAACCGCCCTCAGCCCCTCCCCCCGGCCAGCCCCACCCTGGCCGCCTGTGGCGGCAGCAGCAGGCAGCTGAGGAAAAGAAGGCCCCATCCTGTGGCCAGCAGCCACTAGGGACCCTACCCATGCACGAATGTCATGCACTGGGCCTCTAGTTTACAATAAACTGCTATAAATACAGCTTGGTATATATAAAGCACATGGTAATCACAAACCAAAAATTTACAAGAGATATACAAGAAATAGAGAATGGAATCCAAACACAACACTACAGAAAGTCTTCGATGTTCAAGAGAAGAGAGCAAGAGAATAAGAAACTGAGAACTCCCAAAACAGTCAGAAAACAATAAAATGGCCATAACTACATACCTATAAATCATTTTAAAGGTAAACGGATTATATGTTGCAATCAAAAGACAAATGGATAAAGAAGAAGCCAAACATATATAACAATAGAATATTAACCAAACATAAAAAAGAGCTAAATGGTGCTGGCCCAATTTTCTCAGTGGTTAGAGCATCGGCCTGCAGACCAAAGGGTCACAGATTCAACTCCCAGTCAAGGGCATGTACTTCATTTTGGGTGCACTCCCTGCTCCTGGTTGAGGCAAGTAAAGGAGGCAACCAGTCAATGTGTGTCTCTCACATTAATGTTTCTCTCTCTCTCTTCCTCTCCCTCCCTCCTTCCCTTCATCTTCCTCCCTCCTTTTCACCCTACCTAAAAAAAAAATAAAAAATTAAATGGAAAAAATATCCTTGACAGAGGGTAAAAAAATAAAAAGAATGAAATGGACCTATAGTGTATTATACTAAGTGAAATAAGTCAGACAGAGAAACACAAATACAATATGATTTCATTTATATGTGGAATCTAAAACACAAAGTAAATGAACAAATGAAACAGAAACTATCTCATAGATACAGAGAACAAACTGGTAATTGCCCAATGGGAGGAGGGTTGGCGGGCTAGGTAGAAAAGGTGAAGGGATCGTTTTGTAAATTATATAAATATCTAACCACTATGTTGTACAACTGAAAGTAATATAATATTCAATGTCAACTATAATTTAAATTTTTTAAATGTGCATTTATTGGATATTTTATAAGCATCACTTAAAAGTTATAAAATACCTTGGTCATTGTCATGTTTTATGTGTGGCATACTTATTGTTTTCAAAATACTGAACTTGAATAAAAGTCCTTTACAAATGAAAGGATTTGTACAACAGTAGTTCAGTGTGCCAGATATCAGACTGTTGCATCTCAACTGCAATTTCACCCAGCTGGTGGACTGGGATTCTGCAACCACTTTCCCTCTTTCCTGCAGCTCCTGGTCAGGTCCTGCCAATAGGGGCACAACAAGAAGATTGCAAAGCCAAAGGAGGGAACAGGGATTTTCTCCTTTCTGGATTTTGTAGTTGCTGTTGTTGATTTTGCATTTTCTGCTTGCTTCCTGTATCCCCTGCTTTACTTTTTTGCCCAGCAGCAACTGCTCCCTCCCAGTAGGCATTTTTTCAACACTTGCAATTTCCACCTAATTTGCATGCCCTCAGAGGCAGGAGCACCCACTACCCAGTGTTCCTGCCTTACAAGTCAGGGCACCTCCTTTGAGCTCAACACTAGTCCTAGCTAAGCAGTGGCTCCTTCTCAGAATTCTGAGTTTTAGCTCTATGGTATATTTCTTCCATAGTTCTAATTTTTAATAATTTCAACCTCTTCTCTTTATTCCATGATAACCTCCATAACAATTTAGTTTATTTTGCTTTCATTTAGCTAGTTAAGCATTCCTTATATTAAATTCTTTGTGGTTAAATAAAGCAAGTGTTATGGATTCTATCTCCTGACTGATATGCTCTTTATTTTATGTACTAGTAGTTGCACAAAAGAACCAGGATTGTGGTATAATGGACACTATTGTTTGAAACATGAAATTGAGGTACAGTCAAAAGGAATATCAGCATGCCCTCACCAATGTTAAGGGTTATTTAAGGTCAGAAACAAAAATAATCCTATATAATAAAAGCTTAATATGCTAAGTATCTGGTCATCCAGTTATCTGTTCAACCAATTAAAGTGTAATATGCTAATGATATGCTAAGGCCACTCAGCTGCTCACTATGACATGCACTGACCACCAGGGAGCAGATGCTCCGACCGGTAGGTTAGCTTGCTGCTGTGGTCCAGCAGATTGGGACTGAGCGAGATGGGCCAGACATACCCTGCAGCCCTCCCACAGTCCCTCCCCAGCTGGCCAATCTCTCATGTCCCTCCCCGGCCCCAATCATGCACTGATGGGGTCCCTTAACCTGACCTGCACCCTCTCACAATCCAGGACCCCTCAGGGGGTGTCAGAGAGCTGGTTTCGGCCAGATCCCGCTCAACGCAGGGGCTGTCTCCTGGTGGTCAGTGCACTCCCACAGGAAGAGTGCTGCTCAGCCAGAAGCCAGGCTTATGACTGGCGAGAGGCCATGGGGAGTGGGCCTAAGCTGTCAATCAGACATCCCCTGAGGGCTCCCGGACTGCGAGAGGGCGCAGGCTGGACTGAGTGCACAAATTTCATGCACAAGGCTTCTAGTCAGTCATAAAATGGGGAAAAATTATAAACCTACTGCTTTAAACATGAAAAGATAAGCCTTTAATAAGGTTTTATGAGTTTTAAAAAATAAAATCAGATACCCAGGGAAATAGGAGTACACCCAGACTCCCTAGAGGGCTAAAAGAAAATGAAGGGTCCTCCTTATGAAGATGGTAGCAGGGTTATACAAGTTTGCTGAGGTTTCACTTTAATGTGAAAATTAGGAATCTTCCATCTAGCAATCAAAAGTAAAACCTTATGCTCAGCCACTTCAAGTATGACAAATTAAAAACAACCCTGTGTCACCTTGCTGAATACTGAAAAATATTAACTGCATTCTCAACCAACAGCAAAGATTTTCATCTATACTGTGCTGAATTAGCAGGTATTGATGAAAGAATAAAATAAGTTCAGAAGTATGGTTTAGAAGAAAACTGTTATCTGAATTTTCTTTGATAAAAAAGGTATGGTGCAGAGGGTAACATATAAAACAGAATGGTTTCACAGGAAACTGGTTGTGATCCTGTAGAAGTATTAATTTTAAAAAAACCTTTGTATTCTCTCTCTCTCTCTCTCTCTCTCTCTCTCTCTCTCTCTCTCTCTCTCTCTCTCTCTCTCTCCCCCCTTCCCTCTCCCTCACTGGCAGGCTATCTCACCAGATGTTTTGTTCTTTTTATTGCTTTTATTCCTTAGATCTGGCTATGATTTACATGTTCATTTTTCTAAATATATTCGGAAGGGTTAAGAGATATCATTATCACAGCTACAAATTGTACTCAAGGCTACCTCTTTCACCCAGTATGTAAAGGAAAGACTATGAAACATGAGCAAAGAGTCGTTGACACTTATGAATCCAGAAGTCAAAAGAAGGAATTTAATGTGAGTTGAAAATAGAATATTAAATCAACCATATTATGAAGTTATAAATACATACACAGTAACTTCTAGAGAAGAACTATCATTTAAATTTTATTATACAAGCCTTATTTCAAAATAGCTGGATGAAACTAAATTAGCTCTTCAATATGATTAAGTAGTTGTCTTAGTTTGGGGTGTAATTTTGTTAGAAGACTTTAAGAAAATATTATCAAATGTTATGAGTTTGGTGAAAGAGTCTTAAATATTACAATTTAGGGATGTTTTCAGAAGACCTAATTTAGATCTAGCCTAATGTCAGGAATCAAAGCAACACTGCACACCAGCCACATCAAGAAAAGAGCATAAAATCAGAGTAGAGGCATCAAGATCTTGACCTATGCACCTTCTCAGATAAAGAAAACATGGAAAAATATTAAAAGCATGGCCTTTTGAAAAAGACAAACTGAGTTACCAGCTTGGACTATGACTATTTAGTTTACCTATCTACCTAATCTCAATTTGTTAATCTGCAAAAAGGGACTACCAGCAAATTCTCTTTCTAAGAGTATGAGAGATGTCCATGTTTCCAAATTGAATGGCCAATTTTAGACTTCTCAGCTTCATCAATACAGCTAATACTGTATTGGAAACAACTTTCCTCTTTGTAGAAAGGAAGTGCTATCTTTTCTCCATAGACCCACTCCAGTTCATAGTGGAATGAGCAAGTCCTTCCTGTGAGTACCTGACTTCCACTGGGCCACCTTTAATAGGAGTCAGGGGCATTGCTGTCAAGGGAATGCCACAGCCCCCAGCTAGCTAAGGCAGCTGCCAAGTACTGGTGCCCATGAGCTAAGTTCCTTCCATAATATACCCAACACCAAGTAGGACCTCCACACAGGAAAGATACCTACTGCTGGCTCCTTTTCTCTTGCTCTTCTTCCCTCCTTCCTAATCCTATCCCTAACACTAACCAGTGGTCGGCAAACTCCTTAATCAACAGAGCCAAATATCAACAGTACAACGATTGAAATGTCTTTTGAGAGCCAAATTTTTTAAACTTAAACTTCTTCTAATGCCACTTCTTCAAAATAGACTCGCCAGGCCATGGTATTTTGTGGAAGAGCCATACTCAAGGGGCCAAAGAGTCGCATGTGGCTCGCAAGCCATAGTTTGATGACCACGGCACTAACCCATTCATCTCTGACACTTTCTCTCTCCCCTACTTCCTGCCTTTGACTAGATGGGTGAGGTATAGCTATACTTTTTGCTAAAGCCAAAAGTCAAGGAGATGTACTGTATTCCTACCATGCCACAATCAATTGATACCAAGTTCTGCTCATTCTTTTTTCAAACTAAATATTAACTCCAACCACTTCTTTCAATCACCACAGCTATCACCCAAGTTCACCATCATCTCTCAACTGGACCATAGAAATAGCCCTTGTAATGATTAATTTTTAAAATATATTTTTTATTATTGATTTCAGAGAGGAAGGGAGAGAGAGAGAAATAGAGACATCAATGATGAGAAAGAATCATTGATCGGCTGCCTCCTGCACACCCCATACTGGGGATCGAGCCTGCAACCCAGGCATGTGCTCGGACCTCCTGATTCATAGCTCAACGCTCAACCACTGAGCCATGCCAGCCAGGAATGATTAATTTTACACATCAAAATGGTAGGCTATAGTGCTCAGTAGTTTGATCAGATAACAATCTAGATGTTGCTTTGAAGGTTCTTTTTATATGAGATTAACACTTAAATCAGATTATCTTCCATAATGTGAGTTGGCCTCTCCAGTCAATTGAGGGCCTTCAGAGAAAAGATTGAAGTTCTCCAGAGGGAAAGGAATTTGTTTTTCAGACTGTCTTTAGACTCAAAATTGCAAGATCAACTCTTACTGGAATTCCGGCCTTCATACCTGTCCTACAAATTTCATATTTGTCAGTCAACATGATCACAGAGTTAATTTCCTAAAATCAATCTCTTTTCTTCTCTTTCTTCTCTCTCTCTCTCTTTCTCTCTCTCTCTCTTTCATTGTATGTTTAGATAGATAGATGATAGATGATAGATAGATAGATAGATAGATAGATACATACATACATACATACATACATACATAGATTGTATACATAGGTATTCTCATCCTATTGATTCTGTTTCTCTAGAGCAGCAATTTTCAACCTTTTTCATCTCATGGCACACATTAAACTACTTACTAAAATTCTGCAGTGCACCAAAAAATAAATATTTTTGCTTATCTGAAAAAAAGAAGTATAAATTTGATTCATTCACACTGAAAGGCTATTATTGTGTTAGCTGTTGTCATTTTCTTTTATTTGACAATTTAAGGGAGAAGAGGTCAGTATCCCTGACTAAATGGTATTGCATGTTTTAGAAATTCTTGTGACACACCAGTGTGCCACGGCACACCTATTGAAAATCTCTGCCCTTCAAATTTTGATATAATCTGATTACGTCCTCCTCTGGAGCTTCATCTTAACACTTGTCACTTGATATACTCCAAATGGACTCTTTCTTCTTTCTGTTCCTCAAATGTACTGAACCCCTTCTTATCTCAGAAATTTTAAACTCTGACAGGATTCTATTTCTTACCATCTTCATGGAGCTTTCTCCTAATCAGCCTCAGCTTGCATTTCCTCAATAAAGCCCCTCCCCAATCCCCAGTAACAATAATAATAGCTAAAGGTTTACTATGTGCCAGTATCTATTCTAATCACTTTCATATATTAATTCATTACTTCGCATGACTCCATAATGTAACAACTCCCTATTTTAAGCTTAAGTAATGTGCCCATGACCACACAGCCGAGCTGACATTTGAATCCAGACATGTTGGTACCAGTGTGAAAACTTCACTATTGAGTTTATCTTTCCCTAGGTAAAATTAAAAGACTCCCTTGGTAACTCTCTCAGTATCCTCTTATTTTCCCTCAGTATTTATTGCAATTCAAAGTATATATTTCTATGTTTAATTACTTTCTAGTCCCCATCATTATCCTCTCATGTGTCATGAGAACAAGAACATTACCTGTTTTACTCAGCAGTGTACCTAGTTTGGTGTTTGGTATATTAGTTCTCAATAAATATATATCCTTGTCCTTCCTGTCCATAGTTCATCATTTTAGGTAGCAGGTTCTCAAAACACATCCTGAGTATCCTCAATCAGATAGAAATGATCATGAGAGTCTGAAAGAAGAACTAGACTAATATCCTCAGTGTCTGACCTTGGCTATGTTTTTCTATAACCTGTGTTTCTTGCATAAACCAGCCTTACAGTGGTGTAGACATCTATGGGATGGGGTTTTAGAATTCTTTAACTCACAAAAGTTCACCCACCTACTTCAAATTTAACTATCAGAGATGCTACTCCTGCCATTAGAATTCAAATATCCCCTGGAAGCTGAGAGCTGGCAGTCATTATTAGTTAACATTTCAGCTAGGATTACAGGACAGATATCCTCTTGGGAATACAATTCTGAGCAGATGTCTTAGTACCAAGAACTGGGTCACAAGGAGTAGATGTAGAGCCAAAGATGTTACAAGATAGCGAGAAGCTAGAAAAATTCCAAGGCAGGAGGAATAGGAAAACTGAGGCAAGAAAATTAAACAAGGCCATAAATAAACACTTCTTCAAAGTGGACACACAGATAGTCAATAAATATATGAAAAAAATGCTCAAATTTGCTAATCATTAGAGAGATGCAAATTAAAAAGACAATGAGGTATTACCTCAACCTGCCAGAATGGCTACCAACAAATCAACAAAAGACAAGTGCTGGCAAGGATGTGGAGAAAAGGGAACTCTAGTGCAGACTGCTACAGCCGCAGTGGAAAACAGTACGGAGTTTTCTCAAAAATTTAAAAATGGAACTGCCATTTGACCCAGTAATCCCAATTCTAGGAATATATCCTAAGAAACCTGAAACACCTATCAAAAATAATATATGCACCCCTATGTTTGTAGCTGTGCAATTTACAATAGCTAATGTCTGGAAACAGCCTAAGGGTCCATCAGTAGATGAGTGGATAAAATATCTGTGGGACATTTACACCATGAAACACTATGCAGCAATAAAAAAGAAGGATCTCTTACCATATGGGACAGCATGGAGGGACCTGGAGAGTATTGTGCTAAGCAAAATAAGCCAGTCAGAGAAAGACAAGTATCACATCCTCTCCCTCATAAGTGGAAACTAATGAATAAAATTAACTGATGAACAAAATAAATCCAGAGACATAGAAACATGGAACAGACTGTGGAATCTCAGAGATAAGGCAGGGGTGTGTGTGTGGGTTGGAGGAGATCAACCAAATAACTTATATGCATATATGCATAACCCATGGACACAGATAATAGGGGGTGAAGGCCGGGACTAGGGAAGGGCTAGAAGGGGTCAATGGGAGATAAAAAAGGGACACGTGTAATACTTTCAACAAGAAAGTTTTTTTTTTAAAAGTAATTTGGGGAAAAAAGAAAATTAAACAAGGCCAAACTGTTTGGCAGCCTGCAGTCAGCATATAAATAACAAGCCATTATCCTCCCCAACCACAGACAGGAGCAAAGAGCTAAATACCCCTCCTCATTAACTAAAAGAATCCAAGAAAGTGTGTGTGTGTGTGTGTGTGTGTGTGTGTGTGTGTGTAGGGGGGCGGGGGGAATGGCAGGGGGAAAGGAGGAGGAATCTTAATGCAACCAGAGAATACATAGCATAAATCACCCTGAAACTAACTAAAAGACAGCAGAGAGGAAGGAGGAGGGGGAAGGAAGAATACAGTCTTACCTCATCCCACTCCCTAAACAGAGAAGCCATCAGTGTTGGGGCTCGGTAAAATAAAATTGCCAGGTGCTTCTCACAAATTGTGGAAAAGCCACAATAAAGTAAAAGGGGAACCTTGAAAATTAATCTATACCAAGATATTCAGCAGAGGAATTTTAAAATCTACAGACAGAAAAGTATACAAGACAGAAACCCCCCACCCCCCACACTTCTCTGATTAGCCAGGAGAGTCCATCTGTGCTTTATTCTGGATGATAGATTTGCTTGCCTTGCTCCTTTAATAATTTGCATGTTCGGCTTTCTTAATAAATCTGCTTTAACATAATGCAGTTATCTGGAGTAACTCATTTGAATTCATTCTATGAGAAGTCAAGAATCAAGGTGGAGACAGCCCTCTTCCTCTGACTTGAGTGGATGTCCAATAACAGGAGAATGTCTCTTCCAACTTCCTCTGTCTCTGACCTCTAGACCCCATTTTAAAGGTCTCAACTGACTAGGTCAGGCCCACCAAATTAATCTCCCATTAGTAAAATTAAAGTTAACTACTTAGGGGACTTAGTTATATATGCAATATCCTTCCATCTTTGCTATATAATGTAGCATATTCAAGGAATTGTTTTGCCATCATTTTTGCCATGATCTACTGGTTAAAAGCAAATTACAGGGCTCACCAATAGTCAAATGGAGAGGGTTTTACAATGGTATGGATCATCATAGTCATCTTAGAAGTCTGCCTACCATAGTAATTAAGCCAAAAATAGCATTAAAATTGTGAATATAACAACTATGGAATGTTCTCTTCAAGTTTAGAATATAAAACTTAAAGGACATTCATTATTTAGTGATCCTTAGAAAAATCACCAGGGAAATTCATTTAAAACATAGATTCTCCAGGTCCCATATCCAGATATTGTTATGCAAAAAGTTGGCCAGGAATTTGCATTTTAAATAAGTTCTCCTTGAGGATCTGATGCAAGTGATCGCCACACATTGAAAACCATTAATACAGCACTTACATAATTAAAGTTTTTCTTCTGTAGTTTGGGCCAGAGAATACCTCCAAATGGGTTTAGCCCTCAGTTTTATAAAAGCTATATTTTGCAGGCTCCAGTTCTCTGCTTAGCACCTAACATATTAAAAAACCTTTATATAATTCTAGGAAGTACCCTAAGCTGACAGCCTATTTCCACTATAAACCAAATATTTTTAAAAGTTAAATAGCTTGGAGTGGATAGACCTGTTTTTCTCTCCAACAATAATTAACTCCTGCCATTTGTAAAGAGAAGAATGGGAACAGTCAAAAGCCTAATTCTAAAGTAGTACAGTAAATTCCCTCAAACAGCAATTCCATTCCCTTCTGAGGCCCTTGCTGGTTTCTGAAGGTTGGGGTTTCTTGGAGGGCCTATGGTCAGAAACAGGGTGAGAAGATAGTAACATCCCCAGCAATGTGAGTTCCTATTTTCCACACAGACTCCACCTGACTAATTTATGAAACAACAGCAAAAGATGCAAGGCAGTGTGCAACTGGGTTAGGTTGGGCTGTGAAACCTTCAAGTGCCAGAATTTTTCAGAGGTCTTATATGACAAACCGATCTTTGCTAAAAGTTTTTATCAAAAAAGTTAAGCTGGATTTTTCTAATTCTTTTTTTGTGTGTGTCTACAGATATGATCATGTGATTTTTGTCTTTCAATTTGTTTACGTGATGTATCACATTTATTGACTTGCAAATATTGTACCAGCCTTCCATCCCTGCAATAAATCCCACTTGGTCATAGTATATGATCTTTTTAATATATTGCTAGATCTGATTTGCTAATATTTTGTTGAGGATTTTAGCATGTATATTCATCAGGGATATTGGCCTATAATTCTTTTTCTTTTTAGTGTCTTTATCTGGTTTGGGAATTAGGATAAGGCTGGCCTCATAAAAAGAGCTTGCAAGTGTTCCTTTCTGTTGGAGTTTTTGGAATAGTTTTAGGAGGACAGGTATTAGTTCTTTGAATGTTTGATAAAACTCTCCTATTAAGCCATCCAAATAAGAGCTTTTGTGTACAGGGAGGTTTTTTTGCTTACTACTTTAATTTAATCAGTTGTTATTGACCTATTCAGGTTTTCTGATTCTTCCTGATTGTTTTGGAAGATTGCATTTTTCATTCAGATTGTCTAGCTTGTTGGCATGTAGTTGTTCATAGTATTTTCTTACAATCTGTTGTATTTCTATGGTGCCAGTTGTAATCTCACCTCTTTTGTTTCTGATTTTATTTTGGGTCCTCTCTCTTTAATTCTTGATGAGTCTGGCTAAAGGTTCATCAATCTTGTTTATATTTTCAAATAACCAACTCTTAGATTCATTGATCTTTTATATTGTTTTGTAGTCTGTGTCATTTATTTCTGCTCTGATCTTTACTTACTCTTCCTTCTATTTACTCTGGGATTTTCTTGTTTTTCTCATTCTAATTCTTATAGTTGTATGTGTTCAATAATTTAATAGAGATTTTTATTGTTTATTGAATTAATGCTATGAATTTCCCTCTTAGAACTGCTTTTGCTGTGTTCCATAGATATTTGGTGGTTGTGTATTCTTTTTTTTTTCCAGAAGGTTTTTGTTTCTTTTTTATTTCATTGGTAACCCATTCATTATTTAATAACATTTAGCATTCATGTGTTTGAATGTTTTTTAGTGTTTTTATTATAATTTATTTCTAGTTCCATGTCTTTGTGATCCACAATGCTTGATATAATTTCAGTCCTCTTAAACTTGTAGAGGCTTAGTTTGTGTCCTAACATGTGGTCTATCTTTGAGAATGTCCCATGTGCAATTGAGAAGAAGGTATATTCTGCAGCTCTGGGATGTAATGTTCTGTAAATGTCAGTTAAATCCATCTGATATAGTGTGTAGTTTAAGGTCTCTGTTCCCTTATTAATATTTTGTCTGGAAGATTTATCCAGTGATGTCAGTGGAGTGTTAAAGTATCCTACTATGACTGTATTGCTGTCAATCTCTCTCTTAAAGTCTTCCAAGAGCTTTTTTTAATATATTTAAGTGCTCCTATATTGGGTGCATATATTTTTACCAGGATTATATCCTCTTGTTGGATCAATCCCTTTAGTATTATGTAATGGCCTTTTTTGTCTCTTATTATAGCCTTTGCATTGAAGTCTATTTTGTCAGATATAATATTGCCACACCTGCTTTTTTTTCCCATTTCCATCTTTTCACTTTCATCCTGCATGAATCTTTTGTTCTGAAGCGGGTCTCTGGTAGACAGTATATATGAGGGTCATGTTTTTGTATCCATTCAGCTATCCTGTCTTTTGATTGAAGCATTTAATCTACTTACATTTAAGGTTATTATTGATAGGTACTTATTCATTGTCATTTCATTCTTTATGCCTATGTTTCTCTATAGTTATATTTCTTATTATTATTACAGCAGTCCCTTTAACATTTAGCCTTTTTTTTTTTTAATCTGGGAAGCTCTTTATTTCACTATCTGTTTTGAATGATAGCCTTGCTGGATAGAGTAGTCTTGGTTTCAGATACATGCTGTTCATTATTTTGAATACTTTGTGCCATTTGCTTCTAGCCTGTATTTTTTCTGCTGAGAAATCAGCTGATAATGTAAGGCAGCTTCCTTGTGGACCTTAAGATTCTCTGTTTGTACTTAACATTTGCCATTTTAATTATGATGTGTCTTGCAGTGGGTCTTTTAGGGTTCCTCTTGATTAGTACCCTCTGTGCCAACTGAATTTGTGTGGCTTTTTCCTTCACCAGTTTAGGGAAGTTTTCTGTCATTATTTCTTCCAACAGGTTCTCTATCCCTTGCTCACTTACTTCTCCCTCTTGTATCCCTATGATGTGAATGCTGCTTTGTTTCTTGTTGTCCCAAAGTTCCTTTAAGCTGTCCTCAAGCTTTTAAAGTATTTTTTTTCTTTTTGCTTCCCTGATTAAATGGTTTATTTCTACCTTATCATCAAATTCACTTACACTATCCTCTGTTTCAGTGAGCCTACTTTTAATTTCTTTCAGCATATTCTTGATGTCAGATATAGTAGTCTTCATTTCTGATTTGTTCTTATTCATGATATCTATATCTTTTTTCATGATGATGTATTTTGCACTAAGTTTCTTGTAATTCTCACTAAGTTTCTTGAGCATTGTTGTAACCATTACTCTGAAATTTATGTCTGATAACTTTCTTGCCTCCATCTTTCTAGGTCTTTTTCTGGTGATTCCTCATTGTCTTTAATTTGGAGGTTGGTCCTTTGTCTCCCCATTTTAGTTTCCTCTTTGTGTTTGTATGTATGTACTAGGTATATTTAATCTGACCCCAAGTGTTTTATAGTGATCTTTTATAGTAAATGTCCTGTGGGATCTAGAGGTGTGTTTTCCTTGTACTTCTGAGCAGTATACTCTAGATATGTCCATTTTGTGGGTTATTTGGACACGTCTGTTGTGATTGGGTCTGTATTGCTACTGTACCATCATGGGAGGATTCTACTTTCAGGCTGGATAACTGTGAGACTCAGCCACTACCACAACATGTGAGTTACTGTACAGGTGCTGACAGAGTCAAACAAAACAAAACCTAACTGACAGGAAACAAACTGGAACATACAAAATATCATGAAAACAACCCAAGATAAAAGAGAATTAGGAACAAAAACAACAGCAACAACAACAGAAAACAAGCAAAGCAGAAAAAAATAATAATAAATAAAAAACAAAACAGCAACATCAAAAGAAAGAGAGAAAATGAAAGAGAAGAGAAGAAAAAAGAAAAGATGAGAAGAGAAAAGAAAAGAAAAGAAAAAAGAAAAGAAAAGAAGAAAAGAAAAGAAAAGAAAAGAAAAGAAAAGAAAAGAAAAGAAAAGAAAAGAAAAGAAAAGAAAAGAAAAAAGAAAAGAAAAGAAGAGAAAAGAGCCAGCCAAGTGAAATTTGTCTGGGCAACTTATGATGTCCAAGGCTCATTGTTTTGTATGATGATTTTGACCTCCGGGAGGTACTTTTGTGTCAGCCAATGTCAGGAGCTGTCCAAGTTTGGCTCTCAGTCTTCTTTTGTAGCTGACTGAGGTTCTCCACAGACTGCCTATACCTGTCAGAGATTCTGACTCCCCTCTGTGATTGCCTGGATTTTCTCCAGTATCTTCTAAAGAGAGTATTTTGGGTAGATGCAGGCTCATGTAGTTTAGAGATTTTGTCATCAGGCACTCACTGAGGGGAGATTAATCTCTGCTTCAAATGCAACTCCTAAGTTTTTACCATATCCTCCAACTCTAGTTCCCCCTAAAATGGCCTGATGCAGGTTCAGATTGGATAGATCCTACTGCCTTTTCTGTGTGAACAGTTTCAGTTGGTCTGGGCTCAGTGGGATTGATCAAAAGAGACTCCAGTGAGCATGCTGCCTACTGCCTGGTCCAAACAATAGTCTCTGGGAGTCTTGCTCTTGAAATGTTCTCCTCTGCACTGTTCTCCCTTCCTCCACCAAACTATGCCCAGTGGGGATATCTGGGACTTTAGAGAGCTGATCCAAACTCCTTTCCTGTTGGGGTGGTGCTCCTACCTTGCAGGTGAGGTAGATGTATGTGCTCCACCCCTTCTTTCTCAGTTCTGGCTGTTGAACTCAAAGAGCACTCAGTTCAACCTCTCCATGTTGCAGACGCAAAGCACATCTCTCACTGGTCTGTCTCCCCAATACAAGACTTCCTGGTGGATGGCTTGGGGTGCCATCCAAAAATAAAAATTAAAAAACATAGAGAGCAACAAACCAGCAGAAAACCTGCTTTGCACGGACCCAGAGTCCTTGTGCATCCAGCCCAAGCTGAAGGGATTTCAAAGTCAGCCCCACAAAGGTCTCCTGCACAGCTGATCTTAGTAAAGCTGGAGCCAAGATTCCTAACTGCTTGCAAAACCAGCTCCCTTTAGTGCAGGTCATAAATCCCCGCTCTGCCCTTCCAGCAGCTCCAGTCTCTCTCTGGCAGTGGGAGGGCCCTCTTTTCCTTCCCTGCACCACAGTTTAGATGCATTCTGGAGCTCTGTACAATGCCTTACAGGAAGTCAGAGGTTAATGTTAGTCACTGTTGGGTGCAGCCCATTGGAACCTTTCTATTCTGGAGCCACACACTATGGCATATCCTTTCTAGCAGTCAGTACCCTGAGTAACTCTCCTGTGTGCAGTTAGGTGCATTCTTTCACTGGTATGGACACCTCCTTGCAGGCATACTGTTCCCCTGGATCACTCTGCCTGACACTGTGCAGTTTCTTCTTTCTGTCTCCATTGCTCATTTGGATTCCTGCAACTGGATGCTAGTCTATACTCACAAGGAGAGGGAGCTCTGCAGCCACTATTCCTCCTACCTCTCAGCCAAGCACCATCTCTGAGGGTTCTCTATTTCCATGAGTTTCCCTCTCTTAACAGTCTCTACATTGTTTCTTCAGTGCTCCTCAGTCAAAATATATCTTTGTTCCTTGATGAGTCTGGCTAAAGGTTCATCAATCTTGTTTATTTTTTAAAAAAATCAGATCTTGGTTTCATTGATCTTTTGTATTGTTTTAAAAAAACTAAAAGTCTCTATGTCATTTAATTCTGCTCTAATCTTTATTATTTCCTTCTTTCTACTTACTCTGACCTTTTTTTCTGTTCTCTTTCTAATTCTTTATGTTGTAGGATTAGATAGTTTACTACTAATTTTTTTTTGAGGTAGGCCTGTAATGCTATGAACTTCCCTCTCAGGAATACTTTCACTGTGTCTCATAGCGTTTGATTTGTTGTGTGTTCATTTTCATTTGTTTCCAAGAACTTTTCATTTCTTCCTTGATCTCATTGGTACCCCATTCATTATTTAAAAACATGCTATTTAGTTTCCATGTGTTTGAATGTTTTTTAGTGTTTTTTCCTATAGTTGATTTCATGCTATTGTGATCTGAGAAGATGCTTGATGTCATTTTAATCTCCTTGAACTTGTAAAGACTTGTTTTGTGTCCTAACATGTGGTCTATCTTTGAGAATGACCCATGTGTACTTGAGAAGAATGTATATTCTGAAATTTGGGGTGAAAGTTCTGTAAATGTCAACTAAATCCATCTGATCCAGTGTGTCATTTAGAGTCACTGTTTCCTTGTTGATTTTTTTGGCTCGATGATCTATCCAGTGAAGTCAGTGGGGTGTTAAAGTACCTTACTATGACTGTATTAATGTCAATCTCTCCCTTAAAATCCTCCAGAAGTTATAAAAATATATTTAGGTGCTTCTATATGGGGTGAATATATGTTTACCAGGGTTATATCCTCTTGTTAGATCAATTCCTTCAGTATTATATAGTGAATTTTATTGTCTCTTGTAATGGTCTTCATTTTAAAGTCTATTTTGTCAGATTTGAGTACTGTTACCCCTGCTATTTTTTGTTTCCATTTGCATGGAAAATTCTTCTAGCCTTTCACTCTCATCCTGTGTGAGTCTTTTGGTCTGAGGTAGGTCTCCTATAGACAGTATATGTTTGAGTCATATTTTTGTATCCATTTAGCTACCCTAGTCTTTTGATTGGAGCATTTAATAAAATTACATTCAAGGTTATTTTTGATAGGTACTTATTTATTGTTACTTTTTTCTTTATACCTATATTCCTCTCTATATTTATTCTTATTATTATAGCAGTCATTTTAACATTTCTTGCAATGAATGCTTGGTGGTGGTGAACTCCTTTAGACTTTTTTTTTTTTTTTTTGCCTGGGAAGCTCTTTATTTCACCATGTATTTTGAATGATAGCCTTGTTGGATATAGTAGTATTGGTTTCAGATCCTTGCTTTTAATCACCTTGAATACTTCATGCCAGTCCCTTCTGGCCTGTAGGCCTTTGATGAAAAATCAGCTGACAGCCTTACAGGAGCTCCTATGTAGGTAACAAATTGTTTTTTTCTTTCTGCCTTTAAGATACTTGCTTTGTCTTCAATTTTTGGCATTTTAATTTTGATGTGTCTTGGCATAGGGTTGTTGGGGTTCTCCTTGTTTGGGACTCTGTTTGGCTCCTGAACTTGTGTGACTTTTTCCTTCACCAGGTTAAGGAAGATTTCAGCCATTATTTCTTCCAACACATTCTTTATCCCTTGCTCATTTTTTTCTCCTTCTGGTAACCATAGGTATTTCCTATGATAATTATCCATAGGTATCTCCTATGATAATTATCCATAGGTATCTTCTATGATAATGATATTGATACACATGTTGTGTAACATGTTGTCCCACAGCTCCATTAAGCTGTACTCTTTTTTTAAAATTGATTTTTTAAAATCTTTGTTGTTGAAAGTATTATGTAGCTCCTCATTCTCCCCCCCCCCCCCCATTCCAGCCTGCTCCCATTCTCCCCTCTCCCTGACCCTCACCACCCCATTGTCTGTACCAAAGGCTTATGCATATATGCATGCAAGTTCATTGATTGTTCCCTTCCCACCCACCCTGCCCTGCCTTCCCTCTGAGGTTAAATAGTCTATTCATGCTTCTATGACTCGGTCTATTTTTCATCATCAGTTTATTTGGTTTATTAGATTCCACATATGAGTGAGATCATGTGATACTTACCTTTCTCTTACAGGCTTATTTTGTTCAGCATAATACTCTCCAAGTCTATCCATGCTGTTGCAAATGGTAAAAATTCCTTCTTTTTTTACCGTAGCATAGTATTCCATTGTGTAGATGAACCACAGATTTCTAATCCACTCATCTGCTGATGGGCTCTTAGACTAGTTCCAAGTATTAGCTACTGTAAATTGTGTTGCAATGAACATAGGAGTGCATATATTCTTTCTGATGAGTGTTTCAGGTTTCTTAGGATATATTCATAGAAGTGGAATGATGGGTCAAATGGGAGTGCCATTTTTAATTTCTTGAGGAAACTCCATAATGTTTTCACAGAGGCTGCAGCAGTCTGCATTCCACCAGCAATGTACTAGAGTTCCCTTTTCTCCACAACCTCACCAATATTTGTCATTGGTTGATTTGTTGATGATAGCTATTCTGACAAGTGTGAAATGATATCTCATTGTCATTTTGATTTGCATCTCACTGATGACTAGTGACTTTGTGCATTTTTTCATATGTCTCTTGGCTTTCTATATGCCCACTTTGGAAAAGTGTCTATTTAGGTCCTTTGCTTATTTTTTAATTGGGTTTTTTGTCTTCCTTTTGTTATGTTGTTTGAGTTCCCTACATATTTTGGAGATTAACCCCTTATCAGATGTATCATTGGCAAATATGTTCTCCCATGTAGTGGAGTCTTTTGTTATTTTGATGATTGCTTCTTTTGCTATGCAGAAGCTTTTTATTTTCATGTAGTCCTGTTTATTTTCTCCTTAATTTCCATTATCTTAGAAGATATATTGGTAAATATATTGCAATGAGAGATGTCTGAGATTTTGGTGCCTATGGTTTTTTCTAGGACTTTTGTGGTTTTGCATCTTACATTTAAGTCTTTTATTCATTTTGAATTTATTCTTGTATGTTGGTGGTCTAATTTCTTTCTTTTTTTTTTTTTTTTTGCATGTACATGTCCAATTTTCCCAAAACCATTTATTGAAGAGATTGTCTCTGCTCCAATGTATGTTCTTGCCTCCTTTGTCAAATGTTAATTAGCCTAGAGGCTTGGGTTCATTTCTGGGTTCTCTGTTCAGTTCCATTGATCTATGTGCCTGTTCCTGTGCCAGTACCAGGCTGTTTTGTATACAGTGGCATTCTAGTATCATTTCATATTCCAGGAATACAAAGCTGGTACAATAAATGTGATACAGCTCATTATCAGACTGAAAGACAAAAATCACATGATCATATCAATCGATGCATCAAAAGCATTCAACAAAATCCAACACCTTTTTTTTCTTAAAAGCTCTCATTAAAGTCGGAATAAAAGGAAAATATCTCAACATAATAAAGGCCATATATGACAAACCTACAGCCAACTCATACTCTATATGCAAAAACTAAACCCATTTCCCCTAAGAACAGAAACAAGGCAGGGATGCCCTCTTTCACCACTCTTGTTCAACATAGTTCTGGAAGCCATGGCCATACTGATCAGATAAGAAGAAGAAATAAAAGGTATCCAAATTGGAAAAGAGAAAGTAAAACTCTCATCATTCGCAGATGACATGATTCTGTACATAGAAAACCCTAAAGACTCCATCAAAAAAACGATTAGATTTAATAAATGAATTTGGAAACATAGCAGGATACAAAATTAACACCCAAAATTCCACAGCATTTTTATACACCAATAGTGAACTCTCAGAAAAAGAAACTAAAAAAAAAAATCTCATTTTACATTGCAACAAAAAAATTAAGATACTTAGGAATAAACTTAACCAAGGAGGAAAAAAGTCCTGTACTCTAAAAACTATAGGACGTTGGTAAAAGAGAGAGAGAGAGAGAGAGAGAGAGAGAGAGAGAGAGAGAGAGAGAGAGAGAGAGAGAGGAAGATATAAACAAGTGGAAGAATATACCATGTTCATGAATTGGTAGAATCAACATCATTAAAATGTCCATACTACCCAAAGCAGTCTTTAGATTCAATGCAATCCCTATTAAAATACCAACAGCATATTTTATATACCTAGAACAAACACTCCTAAAATTTATATGGAACCAAAACTTATCCCTAATAGTTGCAGCAAACTTGAGAAAGAAGAACAAAGTAATTGGTTTGTTTGTTTTTTGTTTAGTTTTGTTTTTGTTCTCTGATTGAGTGATTTTTCCCTACCCTGTCTAATTCACTGGTCCATTACTCAGTTTCCCCTAATCTACTGTTTATTCTTTCCAATGTGTTTTTGACTACTGTTATGTCATTCTTCATCTTCAACTGGTCATTTTTCATAATTTCTATATCTTTACTCATGCTGTTGAGTGTCCTTGTAATCATTATTCTGAACTGACATCTGATAAATTTCTTATCTCCATTTCATTTAGCTCTTATTCTGAATAAGAATTCCCTTGTTCTTTCACTTGGAGCTTGTTTTTTTGTCTCTCCATTTTGGCTGCCTATTTGGGTTTGTGTCTATGTATTTGGTAGATATGCTACAATTCACAGTCTCTGGTGCAGGACAATTTCAGATGCTGTTTGTTTCTGGCCCTGAGTACCATTTAAAGCTATCAGCAATCCACAGCTTGTGGCTCCCTCTACTGGGGCTGGGTTCCTTTGGAAAGGACCAAGATATGCACCAAGGTCTGCTTTTAGTAAGGCCAGATCCAGAAGCAGATCAGGCAAAGACGCAAAGCTTCCAGAGAGCCACCTCTGCCTGAAGTCTGAAGGTTATTCACAGAGTCTTATTGAGCCTCAGGCTATAGACCACCGAAGGTGTAGACTCCACAGCCTGGGGTGATTGCTTCCCCTCACTCCTCTACCTCTCAGGCTAAACTGCCTGGATGGTAAAGTTCTTCCTGAGAAAGATGTTATCTGTAGTATGAGGGAGTGACTCAGCACAGGAAACTGGGGTGGCTGCCTTTTGAGGTCTAACTCCGGAGCCTCCAACCCTGAATTCTCCTCACATAGCTCTACTCCACTCTGTCCTCCCTCTGCCAAAACCGTAGGTGAGTGGCTGCACATGAGATTTTAAGAGAGTGCCTGCATTTCTAGCCATCTCTCCTTGGCAGATAGCAACCATGCTGCTTTACACAGCCAGATGTTATGTGGGCAGCTTTCTCAGTTTGGGTGTTCTGGGTGGGGAAGCCCAGCTTGGGGTTCCCAATGGGAACACCCCACAACTAACTGAGATATCCCTCTGGAACTTCAGCTGCTGTCTGTGAGAGCCCAGCCAGCCCTCTCATGCCTCCACACTTCCTACCAATCTCTATGCAGTCTCTACTTTCCATCCTTGGTTATCAGGGTTCTCTCCAGCTAACCTTCAGTTGATTATTCAGGATGGTCTTTATTTTAGTTGTAATTCCAGTTTGGGCCTGGGAGAGTGTCAGTGTAGCTTCCACTTACACTGCTGCCATTTTGGAACCCAGAGCCACCACTGAGGTTTCTTAAGGCTCAGGCCTATTCTAAGTATACTTCCAGCCTACTTTCCAAGGCATCCCCAGTGCAGGACTCCCTACAGACAGAGACAGCCCAGACAGCCTGTCAGGCAACTCCAGTAAGTCTTGTCCCTGGGACATCCCATAGCCCATACCCATTGTAGCTTCATCTCCAGCTGGCCTGCCAAGCACACCTGACACAGGAAATCTACAAAAGGGAAGTTCCCACACAAAGTTACTCTTTTGAGACCATGAAAGGTTGCTATACCAAATGATTCATGTAAACAAACACAGAGAGAAAGCCAAAATGATGAGACAGATAAATATCTTCCAAAGAAGGAGTGGGTTGGGGGGCAATGAAGAACTAAACAAAATGAAGTTGAATAATCTACCAGATAAAAAGTTCAAAACACTACTTATAAAGGTGCTCAATAAACTTGGAAAAAGGAAGAAGAACAGATGAATTCAGTAAGAATTTAAATAAAGAGGTAGAAAATATAAAACAGAACCAATCAGAACTGAAGAATACAATAAGTGTAATGAAAAATACTCTAGAGAAAATCAACAGCAGAAGAGCAAGTCAGCAAGCTGGAAGACAAGGTAGTAGAAATCACCCAATCAGAACAACAACTAAATAATAAAATAATTAAGATAGGTAAAATATTATAATAGCTCAAAAAATTAGAACAGATTATGGAAAGTCTGGGACAACATCAAACATACCAACATTCCATTCACAACAGTCCCAGATGAAGAAAAGAGAGAAAAGGAAACAAAAAAACTATTTGAAGAAATAATAGTTGTAAACTTCCTCAACCTGGGGAAGAAAACAGATATCCAAGTCCCAAAAAGATTAACCCAAAGAGGCCCACACTGAGACATACCATACTTAAAATGCCAAAAGTTAAAGCTAAAGAAAGAATCTTAAAAGCAGTAAGAGAAAAACAGCTGATTATATACAAGAGATTGCCCCAACAGATTGTTAGCCAATATTTCAGCATAAATTTTGCAGGCTAGAAGAGAATGGCATGAAATGTTTAAAGTAGTAAAAAAGAAAAACCTGCAATCAAAAAATTTTGCCCAGCAAATTATTATTCAGAACAGAAAGAGAGATAAAGCATTTCCCAAACAAAAGCTTAAAAAGTTCATCACCACCATACAAGCATTAAAAGAAATGTTAAATGGACTTCTTTAAGTGGAAAATAAAAGTCCAAAACTAAAACTAAAAAATATATAAAGGCAAATATTTAGTAAATGAAATGGATCAACCAATTGTAAAGCTAGTCTGATGGTTAAAAGACAAAAAGTAAATTAAGAAATACACACAAACACACATGCCTAAGAGAAGTGTAAAATCATGTCAGAAACATAAACATGGGGTAGTGAGCAAAAAAAAAAAAAAATGTAGTAAATTATAATGCTCTCCAACTTAAGTGACCATCAATTTAAGTTAGACTGCTACAAATATAGCTTATTATATATGAATGAGGAGCCCAGTGCACAAATTCGTGCACCTTAGAAGGAACTGTGGGCCATGAGGCTGCAGTGGGCACAGGGGTGGGTCTTGGCCCATCCTCTGTGCCCCCGCCCAGCTTCTCTCCCCACAGCCCCCCATCCCCTCACTGCCGGCAGCCTGCTCCTGCCGCCATCACTCCCATGCGCTGACTGCGCCGACCCCGCTCGCACCCACTCATGGTGTAGAGCGATTGGGGCTGGTGCCAGCAGCAGGTGCTAGTGGTAGCTGCTGCCCCGATCACCCCTCAGGAGCCAGGGAGGTGATCACATTTATTGTACTGCTTTCACCCGCTGATGGTGCCCAGTGTTCGGGACCTGCACCGGACACCGTCAGTGGGTGCAAGAGGTGGCTCTGGCACTGGCAGCAGGTACAAGCGAGGCCATCACCAGCAGTGGGTGCGAGCAGCAGCTGCTACCCCAATCGCCCTTCAGGAGCAGGGGGAGGTGGAGAAGCCCTGAGGGGCGATTGGGGCTGGCAGCCACCACTCACACCCACTGATGGCACCAAGCGATTGGGGCCAGCGCCAAGCACAGGTAGTGGTGCAAGTGGCAGCTCTGGTGCCAGAAGCAGGTGCGAGTGGAGCTGGTGCCAGCAGCAGGTGTGACTGCTGGGTGGGACCACAGTGCATGGAGCAAAGAATTTTCAGTAACCACCAGAGGCTTGCCCTGATGACAGTGACCAGCGCCTCGCCTTAGTCTGATGCCCCTATTCACCTGCTCCACCATCCCTCTGCAGCCAACACCCACCATGTTCCATGCTCTGCTGCCTGCTGTCGACTCCCACCATGTTCCATGTACACTCCCTGGTGGTCAGCGCACGTCATAGCAACCAGTTGTTTGTTTGTTCCGCCATTCGGTCTATTTGCATATTAGGGTTTTATATATAGAGATCTTATGTTAACCACAAACCAAAAACCTATGAGATACACAAAATATAAGAAAAAGCAACCCAAACAAATAACTAAAATTGTGATCATTGTACAAGTTAATAGAGAAATAGAAGAAAAAAGAAATGGGAACTATAAAAACAACCTGACCACAATTAATAAAACATATATATACATATATTCATAAGTACTTTAAATGTAGATGGACTAAATGTTGCAATACAAAGATGTAAGGTGAATGAATGAATGGATTAAGATTTTTAAAAAGACCCATGTATATGCTGTCTACAAGAGACTCGGTTTAGATAAAAAGACACAGATAGACTTCAATTGAAGGGATGAAAAGATATTTCCTGTAAACAGAAATGAAAAGAAAGCTGTATTTATATCAGACAAAATAGACTTTAAAATAAAAACTATAACAAGGGACCAAGAAAAAGGCATTATAAATGATAAAGGAATCAATCCAATACTTGATTCCTTTGTGTGTACCCAATGTAGGAGCATGAAAATAAAGCAAATATTAATAGGCATACAGGCAGAGATCAACAGTAATACAATCATAGTCAGAGGTTTTAACATCCAAAACACATTAATTGAAGTATAACCCAGACAGAAAAATCAACAAGGAAACTGTGATCTTAAATGACACACTAGATCAGATGGACTTACCAGATATTTACAGAATACTAGATTCAAAATCAACAGAATGCACATTCTTTAGAATGCTCATGGAACATATTCGAGTATAGACCACATGTTAGGCCATAAAACATGTCTCAGTAAATTTAAAAAGCTTGAAATCATATCAAGCATCTTCTCTGATCACAACAGTATAAAACTAGAAATCAATTACAAGAAGAAAAGTGGAAGAAACACCTGTAGGCTAAACAACAGGCTACAAACAATAACTGGGTTAATGAAGAAATCAAGGAAGAAATAAAAAATATATTGATACTAATAAAAATGGAAACATAATAATACCAAATCATCAGGACACCACAAAAGTATTAAGAGAGAAATTCATAGCAATACATGCCAACCTCAAGAAACAAGAAAAGTCTCAAATAAACAATCTAACTTTACACCTAAAGGAATTATAAAAAGAAGAACAAGCAAAGCTAAAATAAGTAGTAGGTAAGAAATAATAAATACCTGAGAAGAAATAGATGAAATAGAGATAACAATAAATAACATAAATGACACTCAGAGCTGGTTCTTTGAAAAGATAAATAAAAAAGGTATGTTTTCATTCAAAATGCATCAAGAAAGAAAGAGGGCCCAAATAAATAAAATTAGAAATAAAAGAGAAGTGACTACCACAGAAATATAAAGGATTGTAAGAGAATACTATGAACACTTATATGTCAACAAATTGGACAACCTAGAAAAAATGAAAAAATTTCTAGAAAAATATAATCTTTCAAGACTGAATCAGGAAGAAACAGAAAAACTGAACAAATTATTAGAAACAAAATGGAATCAGTAATCAAAAAACAAAAGTCCAAGATCAGATAGCTTCATAGGTGAGTTCTACCTAGCATTAAAAGAAGAATTAATACCTATTTTTCTTAAATTATTCCAAAAAAATCAAAGAGGAAGGAAAGTTTGAAAACTTATTCAGTATTCAATATGACATCAACATCCAAGCTTTTAGGGCCATCCTTGTTTTCTCCTTTTCTTTTCGACTGACAATTTCACCAATTTTTATCAATTATACCTCAGATATCTTTGGAATTCATCACTCCTCTTTAGTTTCACTAGTACTGCATTGGTGTAAGTTCTGAACATTTCTTGCCTAAACTTTGACAACAGCCCATTGCCTAGGATAGCTACCTTACAACTGGTCTCTTCCTATCATAGTTCACTTTTCATATTATTCAGTGGTTTTCTCAAAACAAATTTAATCCTGTCCCTCTGATGTTTAAAGTTTTCTTCGGACTTTCAATTACTTACAGAACAAAATCTACATACTATGACATACAAACTACTTATTACAATACTGGAGGCCTGGTGCATGAAATTCGTGCATGGAGGGGGTGTCCCTTAACCCAGCCTGCAACCTCTCCAATCTTGGACCCCTCAGGGGATGTCCAACTGCCAGTTTAGGCTTGATGGATTGAGCCTAAACCAGCAGTCAGACATCCCTCTCACAATCTGGGACTGCTGGCTCCCAAAGGCTCGCCTGCCTGCCTGCCTGCCTGCCTGCCTGCCTGCCTGCCTGATTGCCCCTAACTGCTTCTGCCTGCCAGTCTGATCACCCCCTAACCACTCCCCTGCCAGCCTGATCGCCCACAACTGCCCTCTGCTGCCATGACCCCCCTCCTCCGCAGGGACCTGCTTCCTCCATGCGAGGCGGTGGAGACGCCGAGACCAGCCTCCTCCATGCCGCGCAGAGCTGCGGTACCCCGAGGCCTCATCAGGTGGAGCAGCCATTGTGCCCCACCTCCACTGCGCACATGACTATCTTGTGGTAACCATCTTGTGGCGGCCATCTTGTGATGGCGTCGCACGAGGGCATTACGCAAGGGCATGATGCCACCTAGGCTTTTATTATTTAGGATACAATATCTTTTGCAATCTTGCCTCCCCCCAAATTTCTAGCATTCATTCTGGCATATCCTTTTACCTTTTTGTTGTACTTATAAAAATTTAAAATAATTGTAAGCTTATATCTTTTTCTTTTACCACATATTAATTTTTCAAAGTAAGTGGCTATGGCCATTTGGAGAATGATCTCCTAAAAACTAAAATTTAAAAGGGTGGAAGAGGAATATTGAGGAGTCATTCTCATTTCTAACAAGAATTTTCAGAAAGTCATCTTGATTATCCATGAGAGGGAAATCACCATAGAAAACAAGGTTTGGAGTGAAGGTGTTGGAGTCCCTGGAAGCCACCAGGAAAGCCATTAATTGAGGGAGGGGTAAATAATCCTATTCTCCCAATGAAGTAAATGTAATGAGAACTTTCGTGGTTTGAAAGCTGAAAGGGTAAAAACCTGCTTAATCCCTAATAATATTGTCAGCAAGAAATAGAAATCATTTCACAAGAAGCAAATCCCAGAGTCAGGTAATAGTGTTCATGGGGCTTCTGGTGCCTTAGAAAATGACTAGATGGGCCTGAAAATGTGAGTATCAAAAGCTGTGTCCTTGCAAACTTAGGTGTGGGATACCCTCACCTAAGCATAACACAGAGACAGTGGATTATCTACCATAGCAGACCATCCTTCAAAGATTCTCAATAACCCTAGCTGGTTTGGCTCAGTGGATAGAGTGTCAACCTGCAAACTGAAGGGCCCCAGGTTTGATTCCAGTCAAGGGCATGTATCTCGGTTGCAGAATTGATTACCGGTCCTGGTTGGGGCATGTGCAAGAGGCAACCAATTGATGTGTCTCTCTCACATTGATGTTTCTCTCTCTGTGTCTCTCCCCGTCCCTTTCTCTCTCTAAAAAATCAATGGAAAAATATCCTCAGGTGAGGATTAACCAAATATATGTTTTATATAATAAAAAGGTAATATGCAAATTGACCATCATACCAACACACAAGATGGTTGCCCCCATGTGGTCAAAGAGGCAGCACCAATGTGGACACAAGATGGCCACCACAAGATGGCCAGCAGAGGAGGGCAGTTGTGGGTGATTGGGACAGCAGAGGAGGGCAGTTGGGGGCAACCAGGCCTGCAGGGGAGGACAGTTGGGAGGGAACAGGCCTGCAGGGGAGAGCAGTTGGGGGGAACCAGGCCTGCAGGGGAGGGCAGTTGGGGACAATCAGGTTGGCAAGGGAGGGAAGTTAGGGACAATCGGGCCAGCAAGGGAGCAGTTAGGTATCAATCAGGCTGGCAGGGGAATGGTTAGGTGGTGATCAGGCTGGCAGGCAGAAGTGATTATGGGCAATCAGGCAGGCAGGCAGGCGAGCAGCTGGGAACCAGCAGTCCTGGATTGTGAAAGGGATGTCCAACTGCCCATTTAGGCCTGATCCCACCAGGATTGGGCCTAAACGGGCAGTCGGACATTTCTCGAGTGGTCCCAGATTGGAGAAGGTGCAGGCTGCGCTGAGGGACACACACCTTTGTGCAGGAATTTCATGCACTGGGCCTCTAGTATATATATACTGAGTGGCCAGATTATTATGACCATCCCATCATACTTTGTTGGGCCACCTTTTGCCTTCAATACTGCGGCGATTCTTCTTGGCATTCACTCCATGAGATGATGAAAGGTGATGCAAAGAATCTGACACCATGCCTGATGAATAGCACTATCCAGTTCTGTGAGATTTGATGGTTGTGGAACCAGCTGCCTGATGGCTCTTTTAACTTTGTCCCACAAATGCTCAATTGGATTGAGATCTGGTGATTGTGGGGGCCACCTAAGCAAGGTAAAGTCTCCCTCATGTTCTTGAAACCACTCCTGCACAATACGAGCACCGTGGCATGGCGCATTGTCTTGTTGGAAGAAGCCATCTCCATTGGGATACGCCATCAACATGATAGGATAAACTTGATCAGCAATGATACTTAGGCATGTTGTGCTATTCAGATATTGTTCCACACGAATTAAAGGGCCCAAATCATGCCAAGAAAACATGTCCAAACCATAACATTGCCCCCACCAGCTTGAAGGGTTGTACTCATGCATGTGGGGTGCATGCTTTCGTTCTGTTTCCATGAAATTCACACTCTGCCATCTGCATGATGCAACTGGAAACGTGATTCATCGGACCACATGACTTTTTTCCAATGCTTGATTGTCCAATCCTTGTGTTCCTGTGCAAATTGGAGACATTTTATCTTGGTAACTGCAGAAGCAAAGGTGTTCGAACAGGCCTTCGGCTTTCATATCCCATACAATGCAATGTACGGCTAATTTGCCTACAAACATCAGGTGGTCATAATAATCTGGCCATTCAGTGTATATTCTCAGTGACTTTCACAGATATGAGCCAGAAGCAGACCTTCAGAATCTGTCAAACAACCATTTGCCCATAGTGACATCATGTGGCTGCAGGAAGTAATGACCCATCTCCTGTTCCCCTTACTAATCTCAACTTTGAAAACATGTAAATTCCTAGAGTTCAAAAATTATCAGGAGGTAACCTAAAATGAAGATGCTAAACTTCCTCCTAATTTGGCATGTGAGAGTTCCAGTTGATTTCGTTGTTGTTGCTGAAATGGAAAAATAAAGCATTTAAAGTCATAATTGTCCTCTAGTATATATAAAGAGATTCAAAATAGGAAAAAAAATATTTGCAACTCATACCGCTAAAAATTGGGCTTTTTATAAAAGCCTGGGCATCGTTTTTATAAAGGAAAATGTACAGGAAACTTTGGAACTCTAGAACAGAAGCCATCAGAACTGTTCTGGCAGATGTAGAAGTTGGAAGCCTGGAGCCCTTATAACTCAGACTCCCCATGTGCTTGCCCATCCCTCAATAGCAGCCTCTTACCCCCTCCACAAAACCCAAGCACCCAGCAGTTTTGATGATGGAAAGCCCAAGAAGAATTATAAAGAGATGCTATTACCAGATCATCTGTGTAGGACAGAGGATATTTTTAAGGGTGTGGGGAGGACAAGGCAATATTGTGAACAAGCATAGAACAGACTGTCAAACCTCAGAAGGAAGGCAAAGGAGGGTGGGTGGGAAGAGATCAACCAATGAACTTGTATGCATATATGCATAATCCATGGACACAGACAATAGGGTGGTAAAGGCCTGTGGTGTTTGTGTGTGTGTGTTGGGGGCGGGGGGGGGGGGCGGGGCCGGGGTCTGGCTAGGAGAGATCATGGGAGAAAAAGGGGACTTATGTAATATTTTCAAAAATAAAGATTTTTAAAAAGTACAGCTGAATTGTAAAAATTTCAACAAAGACAAACAAGTCTTTTGACCCATATAATGTCATGAATACTGTTAGATATCAATACACATAAAATATGTTGAACTGAACCTATTTGTAAATCATTATCAAAAACATGCATTCAGAAAAGAATAATCCTTCAGTTCTAATAAGAAAGAATTAAACTTTGACTACCTTGAAAATATGATTATTAAAAAGTTTTTAAATTGAACATTGTTCTATTGAATACATTGTTTTATACTATTTTTCCTCACAGTCAGCTTAGAAAAATATTGTTTTTAATAAAAGGAATTTAAATTCTGTAGAAAGCTATGAGATTTAAGCCTGTTGTGATAAAAAGTCATATTTCCACACTAATATTTAGGAAAAATCTAAAAAAAAAAATTTTTAATATGAAAGTGCAAAATGCCTGCTGGGATAAAAAAAAATGAAATAAAGCTTTCAAGCAACTTTTGAATAAAAAATTAGGTGAAAATAATGTTTTTAATGGAAAAAATGAAACGTAAGCATGTTGTAATGAATATACATCTTCAATTAGTTTTGAGGAAATATCTTGGAAAAAAATAATATTTGAAATGGAAATATTTGTAATTTAATCCTGTTGTGTTTTCCAAACTAGTTTTGAGAGATATTTTAGTATAAAACACATTTTTTCTCAGAAAAAAAAGTGCAGAACTTAAACAACATGATTGCAACAAAGGATATAGACAAACTCAAGGGAGGAACTCTGAAACAGGAGAAATTGTCCCAAATATGCCAACTTTATACCATACCTTCTCCTCCACCTTCCTTAGCCTCTCCTAGTAATCAGGCATGAAATACAGGCTGCCCTGGGTGGGGTAGTTCCCTTAGTTAGGGCTATTCACTGGAAGTTCCTGAGCTGTGAGCTGTAGGCAGCCTTGGAAACGAGTACCTGGATCTTATTTGGGGAACCTGGGCAAGTGTTTGGCAATACCATTGGCAAGAAGCATCAGAAATAAATTTAGGAAATTTAGGAGGAGATGTGGGACCAACTTAATTGAGAACTTAATTGAGAAGTAATCAGAGCTTAACATCTCACCAACTCAAGAATATGTGTCTTAATAAAGATTCAATTTCTCAAAACGGCATCAAGCAAAGAGTGTTTGAAAATATTTAAACAAGAAAAAGGAAGCAAAACTCTGACAAATGTCAAGCCCACATGCTGTTGAAATACAAGTGATGACTTCAGATAATAAAAGCAAGATAACTCACACTTCAGAAGAGAAACTCTGGATTGCCCTAATGCATTTGTTCTGGAACTTGTACAGGATGTGGATGGCATACTTCTTATTTTCTCATATTTGAGGCCACAAATCTGAGTCCATGCTGAGTCCAAGAAAGCATCACATAAGACACAATGGGGCTAAACACCTCCCAAAATTCACTGCCTACCCCTCTCTTAGTCTACAAATGCAAATCTGAGAATCAAAGAAACCAGTGGAAAGAATGTAAATGGAATTCAGTATACATAATGAGGTTTTCCCTCCTTGCCTGTGCTTCCCATGTCAAGTCAATCAAGGAGCTAGCAGGGAGAATCATCCTACTTGATCATCAGAGGGATATTAGAATATCATTCCCTTATTCGGCAATGGTCCTACTCATCTCTCCTCTGTATGCTACTTGAGGATAACACAAGAGCCTGGGGATAAGGTTTCCAGATAAAATATGGGATGCATGGAACTTATTCATGATAAAAATTATTCATTGTTTATCTGAAATTAAAAATTAACTGTATGTAATGTGTTTTTATTTACTAAATCTTCTAATCCTATTTAAAAGAAATAGCAGGGCAGAGGGACAGTGGGAAATAGGCACAAGTGAAGGTAGCCAGACTTGAGCCACTTTGCAGGTATTCATTCAACATTTCACTGACAGTGAGGAGATTTCAACAATAAGCACTTATAGAGTAGACTAGGGGGAGGAAGGATTGTATAGAGGGTATCAGAAAAGACCAAAAACCCTTGGAAAGCGACAGAAGGTTCTACAAAGAACTCACCCTCACATTTGTCCCAGAGGAGAACCATTATATGAATACTTGTCCAACATTTAGTCAAAGCCAGAGAAGAAGTAATGTCAGAGAGGAAAAAGATACCAGTCAAGTACGAGATGCTGGTGTCTTTCCATGTTTCTCCACCCATTCCCAACCCACTCTGGGAGACAACCTAAAATAGTAGAGGTGAAGTAAGGAATAAAGGTCATGCAAGTCTCCTGAGCCACACCAAAAATGGAGAAGAAAGAAGAGAGGAAATAAACATTAAATTACATGTCAGATTGTAATCTTAAACTGGATCAAACTATATTAGTGATCTGTTGCTGCAAAACAGAGTTAGTGGATTAAAAAACAGGTATTTATTATCTCATGGTGTATGTGAGGCAGGAATCTGGATACAGCTTAAATGAGCCCTCTGTTTCAGGCTACAATCAAGGTGAAGGCTAGGCTTACAATCATCTTGAGACTCGACTGGGGAAGGATCTAATTACAAGTGCACTGACATAGTTGTTGGAAGGATTCAGTCCCTTGTATACTCTTAGACTGAAGGCCTCAGCTTTTCCATGGCTGTTGGCCATTTCCTTGCCACATGGGCCTCTCTAACATGAAAGCCATGTTCAGAGCTTCCTACCAAAGGCTGCATTGATTTAATAACTGAAAGTAATCAGAAATCTATATTGCTACCACAAATCTCATTTATGAATGGGAAGAGATTGAATAGAGCATAACTAAAAGAGGTATTGAAGATAAATCAAATCCTATATTTGTACCCACTAACTTCAAACAGTTCTATAATCTGGATACAAGTGTTTACCTTCTAAAGTTGGCAGTGGTTATGTAGTAAGGAAGGGGGACAGTGTGGTACAGAGGAGAGAATTCATTCTTTGGAGAGCATCAGAAACAGGTCTGAAGCCCAGCCTTATGACTATTAGCAACTTTGGGTGGTGAATTACATCTTTTTTTAAATTTCTTTATTGATTAAGGTATTACATATGTGTCCTTATCCCCCCATTATCCCCCATCCCCCCCTCTCAGGTCCTCACCCCCTTGTTGTCTGTGTCCATTGGTTAGGCTTATATGCATGCATAAAAGTCCTTTGGTTGACCTCTCCCCCTTACCCCTACCTTCCCTCTGAGGTTTGACAGTCTGATTGATGCTTCTCTGTCTCTGGATCTATTTTTGTTCAACAATTTATGTTGTTCATTGTATTCCATACAACAACTTTTAAATGAAATCTTCTCAGTTATCAGGGTTGTGATAAGTGTTATAGATATGTGTGTTCATGTACAGGGTCTGACCTGTACATAGTGACTATCATTACCATTATCATTATCATTACCCTTACCATTATATAATCCTCCACATCTTATCCACCCAAGGTTAGTGACCAACAGAACCCAAATTGTTCTCATCTCTATTTTAAAGCATGAAAGTGACAGAAGTCAGAGCAGTCATTTGTGCATAATCAAGCACATATTTCTATATTGTACCTGAATTTTGTCCTAGATGTATAATTTTGCTACTGCTCAGTGGTTTATAATTTCACAAAGAGTAAAAAATCCTGTCTGTTGACACCTGGGTAGAGTTCTGTGTAAAGTGGAACATCGCTGGTGTGTATAATATATAAAGTGTCGCAGGGTCAAGATATTAGGGAAGAATCAAGCACAGCATAAACACATAAATCTTCTGCCCTCACCAGCAAGAGCTTCACCCCTGAAGCAACAGCACAGTACTCTTTTCCCCATAGTTGAGACAAAAGCTGGCCAAAGAAAAAGAAAAGTATTTTTCTCCCCTGCCAAACATATTTTCAACCTAAGACCACTACCTTCCTCCTCCTCTTTCATCTTCATCACCATCATTATCATCACAATCATTGCCACCACTACCATTTATTGAGGTTTTGCCATGTATATTATGTATCTACTAAAGGCCTGGTGCATGGATTCGTGCACTGGTGAGGTGCCTCAGCCTGGCCTGAGCCCTCTCACAATCCAGTCCCTTGGGGAATGTTGGACTGCTGGTTTCAACCCTGGCCTGGAGGATCAGGCCAAAACCAGCAATCCAACATCCCCCAAAGGATTTAGTATTGCACAAAGTGACTGGCGGCCCGGGAGGATTCCAAGCCCAGACCACTCTTGCTCATCCTGGCCCTGCTGCGCCTGCTGCTGCTGCTCAGTAGCATTGCTGCAGAGGTGGGAGAGGCTCGTGCTGCCGCAGCTTCACTTGCCAACCATGAGCCCAGCTTCTGGTGCCCTTCAGTCAGCTGAGCACACTGACCACCAGGGAGCAGCACCTGCATTGAGCATCTGCCCCCTGGTGGTCAGTGCACATCATAGCGACTGGTCGACTGGTCATTCCGGTTGTTTGGTCATAACAGTCACTGATAGGAGGCTTTTATATATAGATTGCTGTGTTAAAATCACCCTTAATTTTTAGCAGATTAACAGTTTAAAACAAAAATCACTGATTATCTCTCAGTTTCAGAGGGTCAGTAACCCAGAAGTAGTTTTGTTTGGTTCTGGCTCAAGGGCTACCACAAAGTTGCAGTCGGTGTGCTGGGGAGGGAGGAAGGCTGCTCAACATCTACTAGCCATCAGGGAAACACAGATATAAATCACATTGAGATACTGTTCCACACCCACTAAGATGGGTATAATAAAAAAGGCAGATAATAACGAGAATTAGTGAGCATGTGGAGAAATTGGAACTCTTATACACTGCCACTAGTGTTGTAAATGGTGCAGCCACTTCGGAAAACCACCTGGTATTTCCTCAGAAAGTTAAACATAGAGTTTCCATATGATCCAACAAGTCCACTCCTAGTTATATACCCAAAAGAAATAAAAAACATGTTCACATAAAGACTTGTACACACATATTATAATAACATTACAGTAAAACTTCTATATAGCAGACTAATTTGGGAGAGGGGATGTCCATTAAAGCTGAAAGTCTTTTATATAATGAAATAGGTTTTCCAAATGAGTATGTTAAAAAGTTAACAAATTAGTTAGTTTACCTGTTTTTACTTATGTAGATACATTTGTAAAATTAAAATTAAGTATGTATGAAAAGTTTAATTTCACAGAAAAGTTTTCTATGTGTATTACTGTAATTTTAAATTTATACTGAATAGGTCTAGTAAATGTGTGCATTCACCAGTCACCTTGATGAGGCGTGGCTTAAAGCACATCAGAACATCTGCTGGTGGTTGTTAAAATTGCTGCAGAAAGTCACACCACAGGACAACAGTACCAATTACCAGCCTCAATGTGGTGTGATCATGTGCTAATCATTCATTGAACACTGTTTACCAGTATGACTCCTGGATTTAAATATGTAAATTATAGTTGTAGATATGTAATACTTATGTTAACAAAATTACTACAGTGTTTTCCCAACATATGGCTTATTCACTAAAATCTGTTAAAAATAACAGCGAATTAATAAAAAAAAATAACCTATTTAATTATAAACAAATCTTGGTTAAAAGCATTTTAAAATGACAGAGTGTTAATTTTCACATATGATATATGGGCTGGAAACTTTGTCCATTAAATCCAAAGTCCATTAAATAGAGGTCCACAAAATCGAAGGTTTGCTGTATTTAAAATACCCAAAATGTGAAAGCAAATTAAATGTCCATCAACTAACAGAATGTGGCATATGAGTAAAATAAAATGTTATTGGAAATAAAAAGAAATGAAGTACTAATAATATCTGCTACAACATGGATTAACCTTGAAAACATTATGTTAAGTGAAAGAAGCTGATCATAACCAAACACATATAATATGTTCTCCATTTATTTGAAAGGTTTAGAACAGTCCTATCTAATTAAGAGGGAATATGCTAATTGACCCTCAAGCTGTCACAAAGATGGAGGTGCTCACAGCCAATAAGGAGGGTATATGCTAATTGACTGCCATGCCCTCAAAGATGGTGATGCCCACAGCCACAAGATGGCGGCGCCCAGTCCCCTCAGCCCCCCAGCCACCCAGGGCTGGCCTGAGGTGCAGGCAAGCCTCAGATGGCAGCTGCCCAGGACTGCCCAAGGCTCAGGTAACCAGGGCCAGCTGAGGCTTGTGCTGCCAGTAGTGGCAGCAGCAGAGGTGTGATGGGGCATCACCTTCCCCTGATCACCAGGTCGCCTCCTGCCCCTGAGGGTCCCCAGTCTGTGAGAGGGGGCAGGCCAGGCTTAGGGACCCCCCCCTCCAGTGCATGAATTTTCATGCACCGGCCCTCTAGTCAAATATAAAGACACAGAAAGTAGATTAATGATTGTATTAAAGTAGCCAGTTTAGATATTAACAAAAGCAAAGGGAGGCAGACAACTGATTAAGCTGGATTAATTAGGAAAGGACAGTCTCACATTCACTCCGGACATCCAAGTAGGCAGGAAAGATGCTTTTCAGTCACCCAAGGGAGTATCTGGCACTGTTCCACCAGATAAACAAGGAGGGAGAAAATTGGAAGGGAAATTCTTTTCATGGCATGCATGTGCAGTAGAAGCCAAATGACAAAGCAGAACTATGAGGCATGCACAGTAGGAGCCAAAATGGCAACCATAAGGGGAAGGGGACTAACCTGGGAAAGTCTGGGAAGAAGGTCAGATAGGATAAGAGCCAAAACCTTAAAAGACCCAGGAAAGGGATTGGATAGTAGGAGGGCACCAGCACAGGCCTGAGAAATACAGGAAAGAAAGCCTGCTTTTCCCCAAAAGCCAAGAAAATACATAGATATCAAACAAAGTCCCACATCTGTGGCAGCCGTGTGGACAGAAGTGCAGTGCCAGCCATGGCCTGGGTACCACTGAGCCTTGGCAACAGATGTGCAGATGGGGAAATGAGGCACAGAGATGTTAAGTAACTTGCCCAAGGTTGTACAGCTAAAAATTGTAACACCAGCCTGGAGCAGGGACTGAGCTTGTTATGGCACTGCAGCTCTGGGCTGTGACCCTCTTGGGCTCCATGGGCACAAGAGTGGGCCTGCAGACCCAGAAGCTGGACTTCTTCTGAAGTGAGATAGAGCTGAACCACCTGGCTGTGGATGACACATTGGGTAAGGTATACCTGAGGGCAGAGAATGCACTCTACCAGCTGAGTGCTCCTGAGGTGTCTCATTGAGTGCAGCAGCTTCTTCAAGGGCACCTGTGCCCTGTGCATCCCCTTGGATCATGCCTGCGCCCTTCTATGGGGCACATACATTTTGCCTTCTTTACTCCAAAGTTCTGAGGGTCCCCATGAGACTTGCAACCAAGGGAGAAGTGAGCAACCGCAGAGGACTTTCCTTTCGCCTCTGTCAAAGCAGTCTACCAGTTAACTGCCTCTTGGAGGATCTACTATCTCTTTCACTCTAATATTGCCACTGTAACTTAAAATCCTCTTATGTGTGTTCCCGAAATTCCTATCCAGCAACACAGAAAGAACCTATTTCCTTCAGTACCAATTTCCTAGAGCTTGACTAGGTTAGAGGAAAATGAGGAGTGACTGCTAATGAGTATAGGATTTCATTTCAGGGCAATGAAAATGTCCTAAAATTATATAATGTTAGTGATTGAGCAACTGTGAATATACTAAAAACCATTGACTTGTACATTTTTAATGGATAAATTATATGTGAATTATATTTCAGTAAAGCTGTTAGAAAAATTTTTAAAGAAAGATCAGTGTGATGCTGAAATAAAATTAAAAGGCAATACATAATGGTATGTACTATAATCAATTTGTAAGAAATACAGAGCATCTGCTATATGCAAACCACTATCCATAAAATTATAGAAGTTCACAGTGCATAGCAATAAAATACGTCAACCTATAACTTTACTTAGGTATTTTGATGTGTTCTACGAATGCCTAATAAATAAAGAAAATGTTAATAACATTTTCCTTCTGTGTATGCATTTATTCAATTTTATAGTAAGTGAAGGAGAACAATCTAGTTGCATAAAATTAAAATCTTAATTATTCAGCTCTAGGCTGTATTTTATAAAGAAGGTTCATGAACACATCCTGTGATCAGAAACTATAGAAATCCTGAGAGAATATCAAACACAAACGAGTTGCCAGAGGATATTTCCATGCAGATTTAAAATAAATCATTTGTTTATTTTATAAATAAACAAATGATTTATTTATAATTACAGACTGTGATAGAAAGGCTAAAGCATATTTCAGTTCTATAAAGTTTTTGAAAATTTTAGCTGTGTTCTACTATCTCAGAAATAAAAATAATTAGTTAAGTGACTGTACCTTATGAGATTCCAAGATAAATTCATTCTTATTTTAATAATGAGATAAAAACATACCAGTTATCTCTAGTCAATGAGCATCTGGAAAATATCCAACCCCAAAGAAACTGAAAATTCTTCTCAGTAACAACACATTATTTAACTCACAAGGGAAGTTTAAGATGACACAATGTGACAAATCTATGCAAGGAAATTTGTCAGGTGAAAGCATTTCTTCCTTAAGAAATTTTTGCCAGCAGTGCAGATAGAAAAAAATGCATGCCAAATTGTGAGCATGCTTAGAGAATTACTCTGACTGATTTTTTAACTATGTGCAAATTAGTTCCCTTCTACAGCTTATGGAGGCAGTTTTCAAAGGTTTCAAACCATATATATGGCTTGATGAGATAAGGCAGCAAATTTTAATTTTATTATGTATGACATCATATATAAAATAAAATCTAAAACTTATATATAATGTAATGTATTCTAGTTACATATTAGGCGAGGAAGAATCCATAACATAAGCAGGTCACTGTGCCTTTCTGCCCATTGAGTTTCCACTTACATTTCCCCTGAAAGTTTCTTGAGTACCTTGATGTTAGCCCTTCATTTCACACATCCTGTAATGTAGACAGGAAGCAAAAGACTCAGCATCCTGTTTATGTCATCATATGCTAGTTGGTTATCTGAAATGCAACATGAATGGAAGAGAAAGAAAAAAATTAAACCAAGTGCCAGATCATCTCTTCATAATTCATATTTGCAATTTTACTTAAGTCACGATTTTACTAAAAAGGCAAGTTTGAAGGTCTTAATATAGATTTATTAGAATTCTTTCTTTCTAAGTGGTGGTCCATGCCTTGTTCAACTGTTATGAAGGTCCATACTACTCAATCATTTAACATCTTTAGTTAGCTTCCCTCTGAGACTCAACCACAAAACTGAGCTGAGGCTTAGAAAATTATACAGAAGTGATTTTATTTGACGGGAGTCTAAACTAAGGAATAATTGGTTTCTGCCTCTCCTGGGGAGCTCATAGACCCTTGCAACCCCCAGTGTCTTTCATTAGCAAGTGTGTGCAGTGCCCCACTTCAGGGTCCTTGAGGCCTATGTGACTGTGCTCAGCATCTTCCCTGCATTGGCCACATTTAGTAAGTGCTGCCCAGGACAGACTCCCTGCTGCATGTACTTCTCCATGACTTTGCTGTCTCCAGTAGCTGAACACAGAAGAAAGAGGATTGAATTTATAATTATTGGTAAAATGATGGTTACCAAGGACTGAGGGATGGGGCAATAACAGAGATATTGTTCAAGGGTGCAAACTTACATCCAGTAGTACCAAGGTCCCAGAGAACTACTTCAAAGTATGGTGAATGTAGACAACCATATTGTAATATTCAAACCTGCTGAGAGACTAAATCTTCATTACACCAGCCACAAAAAGAAATAATTATGTAATGTGTAGAGGTGCTAACTATTGCTACAATGGCAAACATATTATAATATATAAATATATCAAATTAATATGTCATGTGTTTTAAATTAACACAATGTATGTCAAATATATTTTAAGTAAAAAGTTATTGGAGATTCTTCTTCCTATAACTTCGAAACCGCTTGGCCTAAACGTTTCTTAGGATAAGCTCAGAGCAAAACCCACTGTTTCGTAATTCTCCAGAGAGGTTCTGCTCCGACAAGTTTGGGAAAGAAGGAAAAAAGAAAAGACATAAATAATTATTAAGCCTCTAAATAACAGAACACTTTATGTTTTTATTTACTTAACCTTTATAGCAAACTTGTGAGCTATACATTACTACCTACTCAAAGACATGCTCAGATGAGGAAGCAATCCCCAAGGTCAAACATTTTTTTAGAGGGTACTCAGTGAGTATGGACAATCTCTAAAGCAGTGGTTCTCAACTCAATCAGGGCCACATACTTTTCTGAGAATCTGGTGACAGATAAAAACTGCTTGGAGTCATGAATGGGAGGTGGGGGGTAATGGGGGAATAAGTACACATATGTAATACCTTAATCAATAAAGAAATAAAAAAAAAACTGCTCCATGCACACATTTTACAAACAAATTCAGGAGGTCAGGCACCTTTAGAAGCTGAAATCTGACCCTATAGAAATCAGACCCCACAGCTTCCCTCTTTCTAGACATCACTGCCTCTCACTGGACATGGCTGGGGAGGAGGGAAAGGAAACCAACTAATATTTAAAACACCTATTTTTCTCACTATAAAATTTTTTCATCTATTGTCTATGTTATTTTATAAATTCCTTATGAATCTTTTTCTACAGAGCAACATGATTTTTTTTAATCAGAAACCACTTGTAAGGGAAAAAATTAAAATTATATCAGAAGCTATTCATCAACTCCTTTGTTATTTTCCAGTTTCTGTTCAGCAATTCCACTTGTGCAATAGTGGCTTCAATCCTCACAAGTTAACTTGATACATTTTTATTATTAGAGAATCTATATATATAAAAACCTAAGTGACTGTTATGACTGGACAACTAGATGACTGGCCGGTAGCTATGACGGGCACTAACCACCAGGGGGAAGACCCTCAACACAGGAGCTGCCCCCTGGTGGTCAGTGCGCTCCCACAGCCAACTTCCCATGGCTGGCCAACCCCTGCAGTCCCTCCCCTGAGCCGGCCCTAATCGAGACTGGGTGAAATGGTCCCCATCGGCCCCAATCACCAGCCAGGCTAAGGGACCCCACCCGTGCATGAATTTGTGCACCAGGCCTCTAGTAACTAATATAAAAATAAAAGAACACAAATTCTGTGTATATACAAGCTGTAGCATTTTCTAAACCATAGCCTGGGATAAGTTATCTGACAGAACGTGCCTCTTGAAATTGGGACTTTTAGCCATTCTCTCCATACTCCAACCATGTCAATGTGGTTATGATATCTACATTCTCTGGGAAAGTGGGACTTTTCTGAATTATCATTATGAGCAGGCAGCTCAACAGTAGATAAAATATTGAAAAATTATTTGCTGGCTAGGGGATATTTTAGGCATTTTATTGGCCTTTTAAAATATATATTATGTCCAGGATGTAGCACATGAGGCACCCAGGGTGCAAAATTTAAAGAGACACTCACTCTCAGGTGCTGACACTGCATACACATGATCTAAGAGTAAGTGTCTCCTTAAATTTTGCACCCAGGTTGGGAGCTTGCCTCATGCTCTATTTCTGTTCAGTTACAGAATTACTGATTATTTTATTTGCTTGTTTAGCCAGAGTGTCTTTTTTTTCCTGTTTTGTTTTTTTAATTATAATAACCCAAGCTGGTTTTCCCCTGTGTAAAGTCTAGTTTTGTTAAGGACCCAACAGGGAAATAAATGTGCTGACTCCCTTCTATATAAGACCACAACTTTACAGGTTGAGATAGCATACAGAAAAAAAGTACAAGTTATCATGGGGACATATGATACAAATTTTTATACGATAATTTTTATAGGCCAAATATAGAAGATGAGATATTAAAACATGTTTTAAAGGTTTTTAAAAAGATAACATTGACCAAGTGGGGTTGAAGAGTATCTAATGTGCTATTTTGGATTGCTTCTGATTGGTTGTCTGTGAATTTGGACTGCAGTTTTAAAAAGTTAAACTACAACAGGCTCTCTGTGACACAAGATACCTTGTTAATTTAGCACAAGCCATCATCCATTGATGGCACTTTTAGGCTTGAAAAATTGCATTATAAATGATTGGGAAAACTTGTGTAAAAATCATCCTGAGCTAAAGAAAAGCTCTCAGAGTGATGTCAGAGGAATGGCAGTATAAAAGTGCAATTTGTCCTTTCCTGCTGAAATTTCAACAAGTTAACAGCTATAATTTAGCAAAGAAATCCCTGCTCACTACATACGCATGCCTGAGAGATTCACACACTGAAACATCTAAAGGTGGGCAACCAGGAATAAACAGGGAGACGAGAAGGGAGGAAAGCCCAGACTGTCCACAGATGCAACTCTAGTGGCATGGCCTATTGGGAGAAAGTCAATGATAGCAGGCTCTTCCTTTGGCTGGGAAGAACAAAGAGCTGTGAAGGGGGAGGAGAGGACTCCAGCAGAGTGAATAGCAAGGGAACAAACAGTGACTGAGCCAGCAGATGCCTGACAAAACACAGGGTTTTGCCATGCAGCTCTCTACTGTCAGGCCACCAGTTGTGTTTCAGGCAAAGAAATGGAACCACAGACACCTGCCACTGCTTGAATGCTCAAAACTTGCCTCCCATTGTCTTTGGAGTCAGATCTAGAGGCATATTATTTGTAAACCAAGAGCTGTTGCAGTAGAACTGCTATTTCCTTCTGTGACTGGTGCTTGAGACAGGACACCCACAGAGGTCAGACATTGCCATTCTGGTGAGAGCAAAACAAATGGCACCCCCAAGCAGCCTGGCTATACTGTCTTACAGAAGCCATGGAGGTTCAAGACTTAGAGACACCAAAGTTAAAAAACCTTGCAATTCAGTGCCATCTACTGTAAAATAATAGAAAGACCTCTTCAGAGATAAATTCATAAGCAAAAGAGAACAGCAAATACCATGGAGAACCACAGCAATGAGGATGACCAAAAAGAAAATGAAAAATCCACAGAAAATAAGCTGGAAAACTGGGAAATCCTATATAATAAAAGCCTAATATGCTAAGTGTCCAGTCGTCCAGTCAGCCGTTGAACCAATCAAAGCGTAATATGCTAATGATATGCTAAGGCCTCTGAATTGCTCACTATGACATGAACTGACCACTAATAGGTAGACACTCTGACCCGTTTAGCTTGCTGCTGGGGTCCAGCCAATCAGGACTAAATGAGATGGGCTGGACATGTTCTGGAGCCCTCCCGTGGTCCCTCGCCAGCTGGCTAACCTCCTGCAACCCTCCCTGGCCCCAATCATACACTGGTGGGGTCCCTTGGCCTGGCCTGAGCCCTCTTGCAATCCAGGACCCTTCAGGGGATGTTGGAGAGCCAGTTTCAGCCTGAAGGCAAAACGACCAGTCTCCTAGATATGCACTGATCACAAAGGGGCAGGCACTCAATGCAGGAGCTGACCCCTGGTGGTCAGTGAGCTCCCACAGAGGGAGCAGCACTCAGTCAGAAGCCAAGCTCACAGCTTGCAAGTGCAACAGCGGTAGCAGGAGCCTCTCCCACCTCTGCAGCAGTGACAAGGATGTCCAACTGATAGCTTAGGCCCGCTACCTGCAGGGAGCGGGCCTAAGCCATCAGTCAGACATCCCCCAAGGGCTCCTGGACTGCAAGAGGTCACAGGCTGGGCTGAGGGACCCCTTGGAATGTACCAATGTTGTGCACCAGGGCCTCTAGTATGTGATATAAAAGACAGAGATTCAAGATTGCAGTTCTGAAAATACTCAATGAAATTCGAGAAAATACTGACAATTCAGTGCACTCAGAAAACAAATCAATGAACAAAATGAGTACTTTACCAAAGAGATTGAAGCTTTATAAAATAACCAATCAGAAATTCTGGAAATGAAGCATGTAATTAAAGAAATTAAAAGTGAACTACTGAGCATGGGAAACAGAACCAATCAGATGGAAGAAAGAATTAGTGGTATTGAATATAAGAATCAAGAAATGACACAGAGGGAAGAAGTGAGAGACCTGAGCATAAAGAAAAATGAAACATCAAGACCTATCTGACTCCATCAGAAAAAGCAATATTAGAATTATAGGTATTGCAGAGGAAGAAGAGAGGGGGCATGGAATGGATAGACTATTCAAACAAATAGTGGATGAGACTTTCCAAATATATGGAAAGAACTAGATCCTTGAATCCCAGAAGCAAATAGAAAACCTAGTTACATAAATCCAAAGAGGCCTTTACCCAGCCACTTGGTATTGAAGCTGTCAAGAATTAATGACAAAGAAAAATTCCCAAAGCAGCCAGGGAGAACAAAGAGGTGACCTACAAAGGAAAACCCATCAGAATTTCACCCAACATCTCAGAAGAAACTCCACAAGTCAGAAGAGAGTGGAACCAAAAATTCTAATGTCTGAAAAAGAGAAATTACCAGTCACAAATAATATATCCAGCAAAATTATCCTTTAAATAGGAAGGAGAAATAAAGATGTTCCCAGACAAACAGAAGCTGAGGGATTTTATCACCAGAAAACCTTCATTGTAGGAAATACTCAAGGGAGATATTCTACTTGAAACAAAGAACGTAAGGTCACAACACTATAGGTAACATCACCAAAAAACTTACAGCAAAAATAGGGATCATTTGTGACAACAAAAATATATACGGGTGGGGGTAAAGCTCTGAACTGGCAAAGGAGGATAAAGATCAGATGCACTCAAAAGAACAAAACAACAACTATGCTATATATGCAACTTCATTTTTTATAAACTTACTGATAAGCACAGCCCCCCCCCCCCAAAAAAATCCCCAAATCAGTATATATAGCTTTAAAAAAGAGGAAAGATGTATGGATTGTCACCAAACAAAAACAACAGACAAAAACATAAAGTAAAGAATCAATGGAAGCACAGAACTACCAAAAAGCAAAAGATAAATGGCTATAGAAAAATTCTCATATATCAATAATTACCCTAAATGTAATAAATATAAATGGACTGAATTCACCAACAAAAAGGCAATGTAGCAAAGTAGATTAAAAAACAAACCTAACCATAGGCTGTCTACCAGGGAAATATCTAACCTGCAAAGACAAAGGTAGATTCAAAGGAAAGGGTGGAAAATAATTCTTCAAGCAAGTAACATCTACAGAAAAGCAGAAGTCATGCTTATATATGAAAAAATAGATTTCAACACAACAAAGGTAACAAGAGGCAAAGATGGACAATTTATAATGATAAAGGGAACAATATATTAAGAAAACATAACACTTATAAACATATATGCACCCAACCAGGAAGCACAAAAATATCTAAAACAACTACTCACAGAAGTAAGGGAGAAACAGATCAAAACACAATCACAGTTAGGGACCCTAATACACTATTGACAGCTCTAGACAGATCAACCAAAGTCAATAAAGAAGTATCACCTGTATATGAAACACTAGACCAGATTGACATTTACAGAACCTTTCATCCCCAAATACCAGATTATACATTTTTCTCCAGTGCACATGGAACATTCTCAAGGATAGACCATATGTTGGGTCACAAAGCTAGCATCAATAAATTCAAGAAGATAGAAATTATACCAAGCATATTCTCTGACCATGATACCTTGGAATTAGATATCAACTGCAAAAAAGAAGTACAGAAACCCCCAAAAAAGTGGAGATTAAACACCATACTACTAAAAAAATTACTGGGTCAAAGAAGAAATAAAAGATGAGATCAGAAGATATAGAGAGAGAAATGAGAATGACAATACAACATATCAAAACTTTGGAGATGCAGCAAAATCAGTAATAAGAGAGCAATTTATATAATTACAGGCCTATTTCAAGAAACAAGAGAATCCCCAGTTAACAAACTATCACATCTTAAAGTGCAAGAAAAAGAAGAAAAGCAACCCAAAGTCAGCAGAGAAAGGAAATAATAAAAATTAGAGCAAAATTAAATGAATAGAGAACTAAGAGACTATACAGAAAATCAATAAAACAAAGAGATGGTCCTTTGAAAGATTAATAAAATTGACAAAACCCTGGCTAGATTCATTAAGGAAAAAAGGGGGAAACCCATATAAACTAAATCAGAAATGAGAGAGGAAAAGTCACCACAGGATCACAGATATACAAAGAAAGGATCATACTAGATTATGAAAGACTTCATGCCACCAAATTTAATAACCTAGAAGAATTGGATAAGTTCCTAGAAATATATAACCTTCTGGACTAAATAGTGAAGATTTGGAACATCTTAATAGACTACTCAATTGTGAGCAAATTGAAACAACCATCAAAAACCTCCCCCAAAAATAAAAGGCCAGGACCAGATGGCTTCACCAGTGAATTCTACCAAACGTTCAAAAAAAGATTTAAAACCTATCTTCACACTCTTCCAAAAAATTGAAGAATATTTCCTAACACATTCTATGAGGCCAATATAACCCTGTTACCAAAACCTGTCAGTGATAACACAAAACAAAGAAAACTACAGACAAATATCTATGAGGAACACAGATGCAAAAATCCTAAACAAAATACTAGCAAATCAAATACAATAGTACATTCAAAAAATAATGCATCACCATCAAGTGGGATTCATTATAGGCGCAAAAGAATGGTTCAATATGGCCAAATGAATCAATGTAATACACCAAATTAATAAAAGAAAGGATAAAAATTGTATGATCTTATCAATAGATGCATAAAAGCATTTGATAATATACAACATCCATTTATGATTAAAACTCTCAATAAAATAGAAATAGAAAGAAAGTACCTCAACATAGCAAAGGCCATCTATGATAAAGCCTCAGCTAATATCATACTTAATGGTGGGAAACTGAAAACTTTTCCTCTAAGATCAGGAACACTCTCCCCACTCTTATTCAACATAGTGCTGGAAGTTCTAGCCAGAGCAATACAGCAAAAGAAATAAATAAAAGGCATCCAATGAAGAAAGGAAGAAGTAAAAGTGTCACTTTTTGCAGATGACATGATTCTGTATATAGAAAACTCTAAAGACTCCATAAAGCCCTAACCAGTTTGGCTCAGTGGATAGAGCATCAGCCTTCGGACTGTAAGGTCCCAGGTTCGATTCCAGTCAAGGGCATGTACCTGGGTTGTGGGCACATGCCCCATAGGAGGTGTGCAGGAGCAGCTGATCAATGTTTCTCTCTCATCAATGATTCTAACTCTCTGTCCCTCTCCCTTCCTCTCTGTAAAAAAGTCAATAAAATATATTTTTTAAAAATACTCCATAAAAAAAAAACTATTAGGAACAATGAACCAATACAGTCAAGTGGTAGGATACAAAATCAATATGCAAAAATTGTTGTCTTCCTTTATATTAACAACAAAACTTCAGGAAAAAAAATGAAAGAAAATTCCTTTTGCAATTACAACCAAAAGAATAAAATACCTAAGAATAAACTTAACAATAAACATGAAAGACCTATAAACTGAAAATTACAAAGCATTATGAAAAGATATTGAAAAAGACACAACAAAATGGAAAAATATCCTGTGTTCATGGATTGGAAGAATCAGCATAGTTAAAATGGCCATATTACCCAAAGCAATATACATATTTAATGCAATCCCCATCAAAATTCTAATGTCACTTATTAAAGAAATAGAATGAGAAATCATCAGAGTTGTATGGAACCACAAAAGACCCTGAATAGCTAAAGCAATTCCAAGAAAAAAGAATGAAGCTCAAGGTATCACATTACCTGACTTCAAATTATATTACAGAGCTACAATAATGAAAACAGCATGGTATTGGCAGAGAAACAGACACACAGATCAATGAAACAGAATAGAGAGTCCAGCTTTAAAACCATCTAGGTAATAGAGGAATATGCAAATTAGCCAGGACGCCATAAGGTCACAACTGAACAGCAGGGACCTGAGGCTGCATGGCTCCTGGCTGGGACTAGGGACCTCAGGCCATGCCCCCCACTCTGAGGGGCTTGACAGGAACTTCAGGCCACACCCCCGTCCCAGCACTGGGCCAGGGGACCTCAGGTAATGCCCTCCACCTGGTGGGGCTTGAGAGGGGATCTCAGGCCATGCCCCCTGCCGGGCGCCAGGCCGGGGAAGCTGAGGCTGCGCCAGCCCCCCAACCTGGAGTGCTTGACGGGGGTGGGGCCAGTGGGTCTGGGTCTCACCCAAGGGGGGGTGGGGCCAGCCGGGTCTAAGTCTCCTGCATTTTTGAAGTGCGTGCAGGTGGTTGGCAGGGACTTGACTCTAGGTCCCACGGCATATCCCAGACTCTGACAGGAGGAGATTTTCATATACATTTTACTAATTCTCTTTCATCTCTGACACTTTTATTATGAAGAAAGGGCAAATAACAATATTAAAATATTACCTCTAATTAATTCCCTCTTAATATGCACTAATTTCATGCACTATTTTATATATATGTGTGTGTGTGTGTGTGTGTATATGTATATATCGACAGATAATTTTCAAAAAAGATGCCAAAAACACACAATGACTTAAATATAATCTCTTCAATAAATGTTGCTGGGAAAACTGGAAAATCAGATGCAAATGAATGAAACTGGATTACAGTTTGTCCCCATGCACAAAAATTAATTCAGAATGGATCAAAGACCTAAATATAGGGTCCAAAACAACACGTTACAATTAGAAAATATAGGTAGCAAACTTATAGATCTTGGTTGTAGGAAACATTTTATGTGCTTGACCCCAAAGGCAAGGCAAGTAAAGGCAAAAATAAGTGAATGGGACTATCTATAATAATAGAAGTGTAATATGCTAATTAGACTGGAAGTCCTTCCCAGACGAAGCTGGGGCTGCGAGGGAAGGCTGGGTCTGGGGTGCCAGAGGGAAGCTGGTGCTGGCAGCCAGGGGAAGGAAGGCCTACTCTTGCACAAATTTCATACATGGGGCCTCTAGTATCAAACTGAAAAGTTTCTGCACAGCAAAAGAAACTGACAAGAAAACAAAGAGGCAGCCAACCAGATGGGAGATGATATTTGCAAACAGTAGCTCTGACAAAGGTTTAATTTCCAAAATATATAAAGAACTCATACAACTCACCAAACAAACAACCCAATCAAAAAGTGGGCAGGTGGCCTGAAAATACACCTCTCCCAAGAAGACATACAAACAGTCAATAGCTATATGAAAAGATGTTCAACCTCACTGGCAATTAGGGAAATTTAAATCAAAACTGTAATGAAATAACACCCCACACCTGTTAGAGTGGCCATTATCAACAAGACAGGCAATAACAAGTGGTAGAGATAATGTCGGAAAAGGGGAATGCACATTCACTGCTGGTAGAGATATAGACGGCTACAACCACTATGGAAAGCAGTCTGGTGATTCCTCAAAAAATAGAGAATAGAGCTACCATGTTATGTCTCCTCTGTATATACCCAAAAAACTCCAAGTCATATATTTGCAAAGATGTATGCACCCCTATGTTCATTGAAGCATTATTCATGTAGCCAAGACATAGAAACAAGCAATAGAGGACTGGATAAAGAAGATATGGTACATTTACACAATGGAATACTACTCAGCCATGATAAAGGATGAAATATCACCACTTGCAACAACATGGATGGACGGTGATAACATGAAATAAGTCAGCCAGAAAAAGCTAAGAACTATATGATTTTACTCACATGTGGGATAGAAAACTGAACACAAACAGCAATTGCCAGAGTGAAGAGGGTCCTAATATAAGGTGACAGGAGAAGATTTGACTTTGGGTGGTGGGCACATGGTACAATATACAGATCTTGTAACATAGAAACCCACACCTGAAACCTATATGTTATGTTGACTAATGTAACCCCAATCATTTAATAAATAAATATTTTATAAAAAGGAAAGAAAAGTTCTGATATTAAACCCTTTTTAAAAAGATGATACAATAAGCATGTTTATGAAACATATTGATGAATTTTCTTTTTAAAAAATACATTTTATTGATTTTTTACATAGAGGAAGGGAGAGGGATAGAGAGTTAGAAACATCGATCAGCTGCCTCTTGCACACCTCCTACTGGCGATGTGCCCGCAACCAAGGTACATGCCCTTGACCAGAATTGAACTTGGGACCTTTCAGTCTGCCAGCCGACATTGTATCCACTAAGCCAAACCAGTCAGGGTGAATTATCTTTTTAACAGGACACATTTGACATCTCTGTAAGGGCCTGCTACATAGGTGTTAGGTCTGTAATGTGGGGTGGCTGCCACCAGGAAACATGAGTCCCCTAAGAACTAATCAGGTACAGATAGCATGATATTAATGAACATGGAGTTAGGAATTGGGGAGTCTTTTATTAAAAAGCCAGTAGAAAAGTAACTCACAACTTACCACACTTACAAAATGAAATATAAATTTATTATTAACTTGTAAAGAATTGTATGTATACACATGATGGTATTAACAAAATTATACATGTTATTTATAATCATTTTCATCATCATCATCACTTTGGCTTTTCTTCCCTAGCAGGCTACATTGAGAATAAATTTCCTTTAAAACTAACTTATTAGAGGGGGGCATTTAGAATCTGACCATAGGAAGCATGCACTACTCTTGGGCTTTGTTTCTGGCTCTCTGGAACTTTATAGATTGTTTTTAGGACTGCTCAAACCCAGCAGGCAAGGTTGTTCCCCTAAGTGCAAGACATTAGATCTAAATAAAGTACATTTGAAAACTGTATAGTTTGCCATGGAATAAAAAGGTTCATTTGGGTTCTTGTTCCTTTGTACAAGTCACACATCTGGAAACTAAGGCAAATGAGTCATGCTTTAATTTGATCACAAAAGACTACAGCCCTCAATACCCTCTGCTTTCAGACACTGATTTATCTGAGTCATCGGGTATCCAGTTCCTGAATAAAGCTGAGGTGGAGAAGTGATATTCTGAGAAGCTGGTAGAAGGCTGCAAAGCAGTCTCTTTCTCCTTGCTTTCCTAGGTGGTCTTTTTCCTCATACAGAGTTACCTGGCTTCATATCTACAGAAAGGTCAATTCTCAAGGGACCAGTCCCATGTTGATTGTAATTCAGTAGCCCCATCCACTGAGAGATCAAGAAGTGGCAGGTGTTTGGCAACAGCCAGGCAAAATGTGAGAGCTGCTTTGGCAGCCTCACTTTCCCTCAGTCCTTTCCCCAGCTATTGTTTCTCTTCTCTCTGCCCACATAAGTGTCTTAAAATAGAATCACATTACTGTTAACAAAATCCTCTCACGCAATGCCTCTGCACTCCTCTAAAGTAGATGAGGTGCCCAGTACAATTGCCTTTCTGCAGATGAGATGTTCAAGTTTGGCAAGGTAAAGCCTCGGATCCTGGACAAGAACTTGAGCATGATTACAACTGAGGGTGACTTCCATACACTTCAAAAAGGCTGAGGCTGTCAAAGAGTCCCCCATTGTTGTCCTAGCAGCACCATTCCACATGCTCCATTCTAAGTCCCAAATCACAATTTCCTAATGCCTCCCCTGCCCCCAAATCTTTTCATTTTTATCTTGTTGATTAAAGTTTGGCAAACCCCTCTGCCTTCAGATTCATAGTGTAGGTTAATTATAATAATTTTCCAATTCAAAGTAGATGAAATTTCACTGGTAGTTAATTTACTTGGTTCCACACAACCATAGCTCTGATGTGCAGTCACACCGTATATTTAATTTGAACTATCTTTTCGAGAGGAGTTTGAATCATCTCATGTCACGTCGGGGAAGACCCTCAGACTCCCAGGCTTCCTTCTCTGGGTGTTTACTGCCACTCCTGGAAAAATTCATCCTGTAATGTGACTTGGCCCTCTTTTGCAGGCTACTTGGTGGAAGCGTAAACCTTGGACGTTCCTGACTCTAGGCACACGGGGGCGCAAGACCGCAGCAGCTGCCGAGAAGGCGGCGAGGCGACGCTCTTGCCTTGACGACGCAGACGTGACCACGTCCTGAGAGCCAAGCTTTGGGACTGGAAAGTGAGGATCTCACATGACCAGCGTAGGGCAGCTGCCTGGGAAACGCGGCGTGGGTAGGGGATGCTCCGGGACACAATGCTGTGCACCAGAAGGTTGGGCAGCCTTACAGCCCGGGCATCGACTCTGCTGCCAGGGCGATCGCGCCTGGGAGGCTTCGGAGTCGGGCTCCAGGCCCGAAGGGTCAGCACCGGCTGGTCTCCAGTGGGTGCCGCATTCAATGTCAAGCCCCAGGGCTTCCGCCTGGATCTGTTTGGAGAGCGCCGGGTGAGCGACGCGGGGGAGGGCTCTCCTTGTTCACTGGGATAAGCTGGCCCTCTTCTCTGTGGGGAGCGGATGAGGACAAATTTCACGGGGTCGGGAGGAGATGGGCAGAGAACGCACGTTATACAGGAAGTTGTTTGCGCGCTTGGTGACCTACTGGTCACCTCTCTTAGGGTCTGGATTAAAGGGGGCGGGGCGGTTTTTAGTGGTCCCGTCACCAAAGTTTGGGTCCTAGGACCTATCTCTGTGTGAACCCCTTGCTCCACGAAAAGTTAAAATAGTTCATCTTGGAAGTGAATTCCGCCCCTCTAATGCCATTCTCTCCTCACACTGAGCCCAGTCCCTACTAAATTCACTTTTGCTCCAACCCTACACTTGTGCTCAAGAGGCCTCGCCCTGTGAGTTCACATTCCGTGACACGTGTTCCTTTTGCAAGGACACACATGCCTTAAGTTCTGTCATTTGTAATTGATGCATGAAATTCCATTAACTTTTTTCAAAGCTTTGGGCTCTCGTGTGTGTGTGTGTGTGTGTGTGTGTGTGTGTGTGTGTGTGTTGGGTAAAAAAAAAAAAGCTGTTGAAGTTAATTTCCTATGGTGCCGTGGAGTTGTTCACATTGATTTCTTCCTTCGGGAAATTACTGACTGAATTCTTTGGTTTCTATTAATTTCTATATCCCTGCTGCCCAGCATGGTGTCTGGCTTCAGTAGTCAATAATATTTGTTGAATGGCTGAGTTAAAGGTGAATGGAAGGCAGGGTTTAAAGGGACTTAGCGATGCCTGTTCTACTTACTTTACTTTTGTGGATTTTGTCAGTTTTAGGTTTTACTTTTACTTTTGCCTTTATTATGCCATTAACTTTTATACAAAGTGGAGTCTAGAATATTGTTGCAGTAAATTTAGTGATGTTTTTATTTTATTTTATCTCCTTAATTAGCTTTGTCTATTTTCAATTTTTTGTATGAAATGTGCCACACTAACTTCCATAGAAGAAAATAAAAATGTTGATTTTAACAATTGGTGTGTGGAGAACTACCTGTAAGTTCTGAGCAGAAAGAAGTGAAGCGTAAGGTTGATTTGGGGTGGATGAAATAGAACTAATTTTAGCTTTGTTTTCTTTTGTACCTCATGATTTTAAGTACTGAAACCAGATTTTCAAATTTGTGAATTAGTTTTTGACTGAAAAAAAAAAGTTTGTTTAGTTTTTTTGTATTACCATAGCTTGTAGTCTGAGATTTAGAATTCCCAAGGGTAGCATGAAGAGGTGTACATGGAAGTAGAACTAGCTTGTGCTTGACTCAATGAAGTCATTATAAAGATAAAGTTTATATAAGGTTCTGATTCTACTCTGCCTCCAACTATTTTTATTTTCTTTAATTTCTTAATATCATTTGAAGAGAGGTCAACAACTTAGCTTGCTTTCTTACAGGAACAGTAGGCCTTACCAGGCCTGAAAGTTTTACCTCCTGTTATTTCCCAAAATCGTCATGTTAAGCATCTACAAAGTTAATTTACAAAGTTCAGCATGTGCTACATTAACTTGATTCATTCCAGTTCCCTATGGACACAATGTTGGGCAGCTGGTTAAAATGATGAAGGGCAGGGCTCTGCCTCTAGAGCTTGACTAATAAGGAGAGAAGACTTTCAAACAGATGAATTGCTATACAGAAGTATGGAGAAAGTGTGGGCTTTAGAGGTGTAGGGAACCCATTCAACTTCTGATTTTTCCAAAATTAATTAGTGACCTCAACCTTTTTCTTCACCTCTTAAGTCTGTCTCCTTATCTGTAACAGTTAGTGGTAGTTCCTGCTCTGGAATTGTGTCATTTAAGTGAGAGAGTTGTATAAAGTACACAGTTCACTGTTAGGCATGAAGTAGATAAAGTAGATGTGTGCTTTCCCCCCCTGCCTTCCTGAATGCTAAAATAAGTATAGTTGAACTGGTCCAAAAATAAGATTGTTCCCATTACATTAGTGATTTTTGTCTTTATAAAGATATTTAAATGCTTTTGGAAACTATAAAATTTGCTGCAAGTTTCAGCCTATGACTTGGTTTAACATGATTATTAAGCCTTTCTGAAATATCTGTGTGCTTGATTAATCAACTAATTGTCCCTAATTTGTAATTGTGGAATAATTGGGGTTTTGTACTGGACCTCACTAGATGCCAGACAGTGTTTAAAGGACTTATATATATTTTCTAACCTAGTACCTATATGCATGCTGTGAGATATCTGTTGTCATCCCAAATTGTGCTTAAAGAGAAAATTTAGGCCTAGGAAGAGAAAGAAGCTGGCTAAAATCACACAGCTAATAATGACTATAGCTAACATCTATCATATCTTATCTGTATGCCACTACTCTTAAAACGTTTTGTTTTTTTTAACATGTATTATCTCATTTGATTTTTGTAACCACTTTATTAGTTAGATTATGTAGTAGTGGCATAGCTTGATTTTTAACCCATATTTTAATTGATATTTTTTTATAAATAATTTAAAAATGAAGAAAAATTACACTCTTAAAACATGGGAGAATGTGAAAGTGATCCTGTGATCACAGATGTAATTTATACCTGTGGTCAGCAAACTGCGGCTCATGAGCCACATGCAGCTCTTTGGCCCCTTGAGTGTGGCTCTTCCACAAAATACCACGGCCTGGGTGAGTCTATTTTGAAGAAGTGGCATTAGAAGAAGTTTAAGTTTAAAAAATTTGGCTCTCAAAAGAAATTTCAATCGTTGTACTGTTGATATTTTGCTCTGTTGACTAATGAGTTTGCTGACCACTGATCTATACTAATAAAAGGGTAATATGCTAATTAGACCGGGTCAACCAGACATCTTCCAGGCGTCCGGTCCTCCTTCCAGACAAAGCCGTGGTGGCAGAGGCTGAGGCAGAGGCGGTTAGGGGCAATCAGGCCAGCAGGGGAGGGCAGTTAGGGGCGATCAGGCAGGCAGGCAGGTGAGCGGTTAGGAACCAGGTGTCCTGGATTGCGAGAGGGATGTCTGACTGCCGGTTTAGGCATGATCCTGCAGGGATTGGGCCTAAACCGGCAGTTGAACAACCTCCGAGGGATCCCACATTGGAGAAGGTGCAGGCTGGGCTGAGGGACCCCCCCACTCCGGTGCACCGGGTCTCTAGTAATCATATAATAGACCAACAAAACCCAAGATTTTCTTTATGAAAAATAGTATTTATACATACCAAAAAGTAATATTTTTGGTAATAAGTTGGAAATATTCATTGAATTTCAGGGTCTTTTTGGAGTTCCTGAGCTCAGTGCCCCAGAAGGATTTCGTATCGCACAAGAAAACGCCTTGAGAAAGACAGATTTGCTGGTGGCGCGTGCGTGTTCCACTCCACCTGGGCCACAGACTGTGCTCATCTTTGACGAGCTCTCTGATGCCTTGTGCAGGGTGGCTGACTTGGTAAGATATGGTGTTAAGACTTGTAACTCCTTTTCTAAAATTCAAAGTGTATTAGGTTTAATATTAGACTGCAAGGTTAAAAATAAAAATGTCTGAACTATTTGACAGCTGTTATGTGTAATTTGTTATAGTGAAGTATGTCATTAAGAATGGGAAAAATGTGTAGGAAATTGTGATATTTAGAACTTGTAATTTAAAATGTATATTTAAGAAAATATACATGTAATATGTAATAAAAGAATGATCACTCATATGTCAAAGTTTTTTTGTATGACCAAGATTCTTTTTTTAAAATCATTTAAAATTTTTTTTCAATTAAAGTTGACATAGATATTAGTTTCAGGTGTATACCCCAGTGATTAGCTTCAGTGATCATCCTGAAAAATCTCATACCTATCTGACACCATACATAGTTATTAGAATATTATTGACTATATTTTCCATGCTATGCTTTACATCCCCAAGACTACACTATAACTAATTTGTATTTGTACTCCTTAATCCCTTCACCGTCTTCACCCATCCTCCTAATCTCCCTCCCATCTAGCAGCCATCAAAATGTTCTCTTTCTATGAGTCTATTATTTCTGTTCTGCTTGTTTATGTTGGATTTTTAGATTAAATTGTTGATAGGTATATATTTATTGCCATTTTATTGTTTATATTTTGTATCTTTTTTTTTTCTTCTTAAAGAAGACTTTAATACTTCATGTAATACTGATTTGGTGGTGATGAACTCCTTTAGCTTTTTCTTATCTTTATCTGACTTTAATTCTAAGTGATAGCTTTGCTGGGTAGAGTAATCTTGGATCTATAGGTCTTTGGTTTTTATCACTTTGAATATTCCTTACCACTACCTCTGGTCTGCGAAGTTTCTATTGAGAAATCAGCTGACATCTTATGGGCACTCCTTTGCTGCTTTTCCCTTGCTGCCTTTAAGATTTTCTGTTTATCTTTAACCTTTTGCATTTTAATAATGATGTGTCGTGGTGTCAGCCTCTTTGGATTCATCTTGTTTGGGACTCTATGTGCTTCTTTGACTTGTATGTCTATTTCTTTCACCAGGTGAGGGAAGTTTTCTGTCATTATTTTTTCAAATAGATTTTCAATTTATTGTTCTCTCTCTTCTTGGCACCCTATGATGTGAATGATGGTATGCTTGAGGTTGTTCCAGAGGCTCCTTACACTATTTTCATATTTTTGGATTATTTTCTCTTTTTGCTGTTTTGATTGGGTATTTTTTTGCTTCCTCATATTCCAAATTGCTGATTTGATTTTCAGCATCCTCTACTCTACTGTTGATTCCCTGTAAATTATTCTTCATTTCAGTTTGTGTATGCTTAATTTCTGACTGGCCCTTTTTTATGTTGTTGATGTGCTCACTAAGTTCCTTGAAGTTCTCAAAGCTCTTGAAGTTCTCAATAAGTTCCTTGAGCATCCTTATAAACATTGTTTTGAACTCTGTATCTGGTAATTTGCTTGCTTCCATTTTGTTTCATTCTTTTTCTGGAGTTGTTTTCTGTGTTTTTTTCATTTGCGTCATGTTTCTTTGTCTTGGCATTTTGGCTGCTTCCCTGTATTTGGTTCTATGTATTAAGTAGAGCTGCTGTGTCTTCTGGACTTGGTAGAGTGCCCAGTGGCTCAGCTTCCCCAGTCACTTGAGATGGGTACTCCAGGTGCCCCCCTCCATAGGCTATGTACACTGACCTGTTGTAGTTGAGCCTTGATTGCTGGAAGGGATTGACATCCAGACCAGTCGGCTGCAGCTACAGTGGAAGAGCTGCTGTGCATGAGCCGACCCTATGGAGCAGGACTTGCTTCAGTGGGACTTTGATTGTGTCATTCATGGAGGTGGTAGGGTTGTAATCTGATATGGTCTGAAGGTGACCACCAGATGCACTGGCTCTGGGGCCTCCTGGGAGATGCAAAGTCAGCTACTGCGTGTGCCCTGACTGGGGGCGTCCGGCACAAGCTACAGTGATCTGCAATGTCTGCTACTTGTGTTGGGCTTGAAGGTTCCCAGGAGAGGTCAAGCTGTGAACCAGTCATATGTAAAAGCCACTGGACACAGCTTGGGTGGGCCTACAAATTGGGTGGCATGGGGTCTCAGGGAATCACCAGGGTTGGGCAAACAGTGTGAGCCAGGTTAAACAGTGTGAGTCTTAGGTATGGTGCCTGCCTGTGGGCTCTGTCTGGGGGGAGAACTCAGCAAAGGAACAACGGCCTCTTCTAGCACTTTTGTCTGGGAGAAAGCTGCCCCACCAGCTGTTGTCCTGATGTCAGACAATTTAGTTCCTCCCTGTATGTCCCTGGTTCCTTTCAAGCTATTGCCCCAGTGCTGGAGCTCAGAGTGAGTGAGTACAAGTAAGTCTGTGCACAGGCCCCTTTATAGGACTGGCTGGGATTCCAGCAGCCTCCGTCTTTCTCAGCCAAAAACCTTGCTGGTTTTTACAGTCTGAAGATATGGGGATTTATCTTTCAGGCACTGGATACCTGGGCTGAAGGGTCTGGTGTGGGGCTGGGACCCCTAGTCCTCAGAGGGAACCTCTGCAGCCAAGATATCCCTCCCAGTTAAAAAACTGCCACACGTGTTTGGGACCAGCCCATTCCATGCCTTCACCCTTCTTACCAGTCTTGATGTGGCTTCTTTAATTCCCTAGTTGTAGGACTTCACTCAACCAGATTTTAGGCGGTTCTGAGTGATGTTTGTTCTGTAGTTTAGTTGTAATTTTGATGTGGTTGTAGGAGGAGGCAAGTACCATGTTTACCTACATTGCCATCTTCCATGACCAAGATTCATTCTTTATGAAAACTTCTACCAAAATTTTAATAAAAATTTATCTGTTTACAATAAAATTAATCTTATAAAAAACAGTTTTTATAAACCTTTTAAGGAATGCATTTTGTAAATAAAAGTAAGGTTTTAACATCAAACTGATTATATTAAAATTTTTTTCTTAATATTTTGAAGTTGAAATACAAGTGTACCTAAGTTTCTTTAAGCACAAAACCCATTGCTGAGCAGAAGGCATGATTTTGTCAGCCCAGGAGAATCATATCTTGATTAGTCATATCAATGAAGGTGATTATAGTGGTGTACATGATGCAAAATTGATCACTCATGCTGCTGTCTACTTGGTATTGGATTGTATATAGCTCTTTCTTCACATTCATTTAACATTGAGCCAGACTTTGTAATGGGCACTAGAAATATAGACATGATTAAGATAGAACCAATCTCTGACCTCATGGAGCATTATAGTGTTAATTTGTTTTTAAATCTCACTAAGCACCAGCCTGTGATAACCACTTTACCTGGATTAATTGACTTAACCTTCTCACCATATCTAATTTTCAGATGAGGAAAGAAAGGCACTAATTGGTTAATTGATGTGTCCAAGGTCAACTAGCCGGTAAGGAGAAGTTAGGCTTTGAGTCCAGGTAGTCTGGTTGAAGAGCTCATGTTCTTACCTGCTGTTCTATACTCTCCCAGGGGCTGGCTGGCTGCTTAGATCTGATGAAACCTTACCCGGAGAGGCTGGAAAGTTGGTTAGCCTTCTCATAATTTAAAAAAGTATTTATTTATTGTAAAAATTATCATATAGTAAGATTGACTTCTTGAGGGGAGGGTGGTATAGTTCTATGAATTTAACTCATTTTTCATGTAGCCACCACCACAGAGTATGAAAATATTCTATCACTCCAAAAAAGCTCCCTTTAATAATTACACCATCACTCCCACCTCTTACCCCTGGCAACTACTGTTCTACATCTTTATATTTTTGTCTTTTCTAAAATGTCAGGTAATTGGAATCATATATGCCTTTTGAGGTTGACTTCTTTCACCCAATTTAAACCTTCTTCATTTTCTTCCTCTGAAATTCTTTATTTTCCCATACATCTAAATTGATCAGTAACACCTTTCAGATCATCGTACAATCACAGTAAACTTCCTAGTTTTAAGGAAGTTGATAAAATATTTTGAAGGGTTTTTTTTCAGGAGTGAAGTGAGATACATTGTGAGCCCCTGATTGTCAGGTCTCAGTTTTAATGGATCTTGGTTCTTTCTGTTCCTTTAGTAAGTATATGCTAGTGCTTTGAATGATGTAAATTATGTGAGATGTGTTGCCAAAAAGGAGGTCTCCCTCCCTGCTGAATTATATCACTGAAATCTGAAAAAGAAAGTTTTTCACAGTGTGTAATCGACTATTGGCTTTTGATGTAAAAATCCCAGGACTCACTGTTTATTTGTTGTCTTTTCCTTCATCTTAATTAAGCAGTGTTCTAGGTCTTTTTCCACCTTTTTGCTTTTGCTCTTTGTTAAAAGATTTTAACTTCTCTGCCCCATAGCTTGTCCTATTTGTGAAGGTTTTTATATTTATGAAGTCTAATAGCACATTAAAAACTAATATATGTCTTTGGGGAAAATTTTCAAAGAATCTTCTTTCTTTTTGAATTTTTAAGATTTTACTTGCCAGTAAATTTAATACCGTTATAAGACAGTGATTTTAAAAACTGTATTTTCTACCAACTGGTCATTTTGCTTTATTTTTCTTTTTTAATACCCTTGCTGTGTAACAGTATGGTTTCTCTCTTCAGTACTACAAATGAGTTTTTAGATGTATGCTAGTGTTTTAAGTTTTAATATCAATTATAAATTCTGCAACATGTAAATTGACAATTTATACAATATATTGTTAATTTTACATAGCTCAGTTTTCTGGTGCTTTAATACTGTTATTATTTCATCAAAAGTTGTATATAACTATGGATTTAAATGTTTTTTATTAAAAAGTATTTAATAATAAAATTAGGAAATTTTACTCGTGATCTTATTTTGTTATACGTCATACATGTCTTGGAGGATAAAGGAAAAATAGTGTAGTATTTTGTTTTATTCCTGCTTTTTTTTTTGCAATGTACTGCAATTAACGTGAAAATTAAAATCTAGTTTTACATGATTTCTTATTAAAAAAAGAATTCTAGCTCAGTTTGATTCTAAGGTCAATATAGCAGCCTTTGAGCAGTGGTAGCTGTGTGCTCTTTAGATTAGCTCTAGGAATTCATACTTACTGTAAGTGCTATAAAGAAAGAATATGCCTTTGTTTTCTGCACAAAGGCTAGAATGTCTTGAAACTGTATTATGTGTCAACTAAAAAAGAAAAAATGAAAAGTCTCTGAATCCAGGTTAACATGTGAGAACCATATTGTAGATGAGTTTAATTAGGAAGTCTTAGAATATGTGAATGAGAATCTGCTTGTTTGAACTGTAGAATTGGGAAGAATTCAGTTGGTATGTATTTATATTAGAAGGAGAAAGACTTTTCTAAAAGAAAGTTAGTAAAAATATTAAAATCTTTGGGCTGAAACAAGCTTGGTTCCAAGGAATAACAGAATAATGTTCAGAAAGAAGCTGCTTTGCCCTCCTAGTTAGGAAAATTTCAGTAATGGAAATGCATATAGGTCAAGCCAAATGGCACATTTAAAACTAGGTTTTTTATTTTCCCCTTAGATCTTGGAAGAAAGCTTCCCATCAAATTCCCTTTTGGTTTTGTTGTTTTCTCTTCATTAGGCTGATTTTGTGAAAATTGCTCACCCTGAGCCAGCATTCAGAGAGGCAGCAGAAGAAGCTTGTAGAAGTATTGGCACCATGGTAGAAAAGTATGTTCTCTTCCCCCTTTGTTACAGTATTGGGTGACAGTTTTTTGGATTTGTGCTCTAGGAAATGTATACATGGGGCTTGTCCCTCCCTAGCAGGGTGGGGGATAGTATGTTGTGAATATTGAACAGCTGCTAAGGGTGATGGGCAATGGGGTGGGCCCAGGGGGCAGGCAACTGCTCTCATCTTCCCTGCACAAACAGTGTGACTTTAGGCTAGTTATTTGTCATTTAGTTTCCTTGTTTGTAAATGGGGAAATAAAATGATTTGCCTCTGAGAGTTGTGATAAAAATCCTATGTAATAAAAGAATAATATGCAAATTGACCATCACTCCAAGACACAAGATGGCTGCCCCCATGTGGTCAAAGATGGCTGCCCCCATGTGGACACAAGATGGCCACCACAAGATGGTCTGCAGGGGAGGGCAGTTGGGAGGGACCAGGCCTGCAAGGGAGGGCAGTTGGGGGAGACCAGGCCAGCAAGGGAGGGCAGTTGGGGGGGACCCAGGCCTGCAGGGGAGGGCAGTTGGGGGGGGAACCAGGCCTGCAGGGGAGGGCAGTTGGGGGGGGGGAACCAGGCCTGCAGGGGAGGGCAGTTGGCGGGGGGGGGGGGAACCAGGCCTGCAGGGGAGGGCAGTTAGGGGCAATTGGGCTGGCCAGGGAGCATTTAGGCGTCGACCAGGCTGGCAGGGGAGTGGTTAGGGGGTGATGAGGCTGGCAGGCAGAAGTGATTAGGGGCAATCAGACAGAGGCGGGTGAACAGTTGGGAGCCAGCAGTCCTGGATTGTGAGAGGGATGTCCGACCGCCTGTTTAGGGGTCCCAGATTGGAGAGGGTTCAGACTGGGGTGAGGGAGACACCCCCCCCCCCTCCGGTGCATGAATTTCATGCACCAGGCCTCTAGTAATATAATAAAAGTGCTCATAAAGGTGTCAGGAATGTAGCAAACCTCCAATATCCTTATTATCATTGGTTAAATTAAGTCAGTTTTTTTAGTATTTCACTGTTCAGCTGTCATGTAATTAAACTGTTGTGTTGATGGCTCTGGACTACAGGGCAAGAAGCCAACATTATCTCTACACAGTGACCTTGTAGTTCCTGTGGATTTGTAATTAGACATGTCTAGAGAGCTAATAAAACTATCTGGGAGGCAGGCTGAGACTATGATGAAGTGACTTATTTAAAGTTATTTTGAGGTAAATTTAAATTTTGTAAGCCATCTCTGAGAGCTCCAAGCAGCTTGTTAAAATAACTTGGAGGTGGACAGTGCCGTATTAAAAAACACTTAGGTGCATGATGCCATGCTAGAAAGTGTCTAAAGCTACTGAGAGCACTGTGCTCACCTGGCATGAATTCACAACCAAATAATCAGGGCCAGTCAGCCCGGGAAGACTTCTATAAAGCAGAATCTGGATGAGGAGGAGGGCGAGTGTGGAGGTGACTTCTCCAGTTCAGCAAGGCTTCCTGGAGGACCTGATGCTTCAGGATGTGCTGCTGCTGCTTTCCCCACTGAGCATTGTGGGATCTCTTTGGGACAAGTATGTCATTTTTTGTTATTGCCTTGAAAATCAAATTGTTGAATGGGATAAATCTCGTCCCTGCAAATTCCAGACACTGAGCATGAAGAAGGGGCTGAAATTGGGGTCTCCTGGGGAGAGAATATAGCCTAGGGAAAGGCCCCAAGATGTGAGTCAGAGCCAAAGCCGGCGTTGCCTGCTTGAGGTGCCCTGATTCTGTCTGGTATAATAGACTTGTGCTCTTATTTGTCTGGGAGGACAACAGGGAACCCTATTGGTTGTGAAGTGATGTTAAGAGTGTCTGTTCAAAGTCTTTACTTACACTGGACAATGTTTCAGTCTTTTGTTCTTCATGACACTCCTCTGCTGCCCTGAGACCAGCCCAGGAACCCAAAAGTAAAGTCACCAATCAATTCATAGCCTTCATTAGACCTTGATTTTTTATTCTCACTGAGTGCTGTGGCTCATTTTCTCTTTTGGTCTACCTGAGTCATATCTTAACTAACTGCTTCAGTTAATCTGTGAAAAATACGATGCATGTGTACAATTGACTTATTTTTCAGTAGTAGAATAAAAGCCTATAAGTAGGTGTGTTTGTTTAGAATTAATGCTGGGTATAGACTAAAGTATAGGTATTACTGATATATGAGGATCTTATGACCTAAGACACATGTGGGAGATTTGCTCAAATTTCTGAAGAAGGTATAATGCAGGCTACCCGGTCCCTGCAAATTCCAGACACTGAGCATAAAGAAGGGGCTGAAATTGGGGTCTCCTGGGGAGAGAGTATAGTCTAGGGAAAGGCACCAAGATATGAGTCAGAGCCAAAGCCGGCGTTGCCTGCTTGAGGTGCCCTGATTCTGTCTGCCCTTTTGATCTGGACTAGCTCCTTAGGTGTGCAAGCTTAGAGGAGATGGGCAACCAACCACAGTTTTCTCCTGGTTTCCTGGGATGGATGCCTGGAGCAGGAGAGGAGGTGATGTATCTGCCTTTGTTGAGTGTTTTTTGATTGGAGGTTACTAACTCAGTTCCTTTGGCGTTCAGGGTAGCACATGAGAATGGTTCGACAGAAATCCTTTGATTTATTACAAACTGCAGGAGTTTTATTGTGACCTGACTGGAGATCCTGACCATCCAGGAGTCTCTGAGTAGGAATTGGCAGATGGTTTTTATAATCTGGCCCTTCCCTGAGGAACAGTAGGCAGGAGGCACACTGTGCCTAGAACCAGCTCACTATTTAGTAGAGTGTTAGGGCTTCTTGGCATCCAGGGAAGGACTCAAGACCTGAAGGTGGTACTGTGGGGTTGGGTTGAGAGCAGTGCTCAGGTAGGGGACGGCCAAGGGCAGGCTGACAGTCTACCTAACAATATCTAGGGGGTGTGTGTGCTGTACACACATCTCATTTAACCTTTAGGGTGACCTGAGGTCTAAGTAACTGAAGGGTTAAAATAACTTGGCCAAGGTCACAGCATAGTCCTAGGGCCTATGCTGCAGCCTGAGTGTGTGGCTATGTTTGAGTTCTCCTCACAGTGTGGGCCTGTCATTCTCATCTAGATGAGCAAAGGTAGCCCAGTGTCTAGAGTACTCAGTTCATAACTACAAAATTTTTGTGTTTGTGCTCCCTGCCATTCTCACTCCTCTCCTGACTCCAGAACAAATGGCTGTTGCATACTAGTATTGCTAATGGACTGGTTCTCAATGGCAGTGGGGTCAAATCAGCGGTAACCACATTTCTTCCCTCCCCTCTTTCCTCTCTGCTCTCCGGGCTCCAGCTGCTGACTGACTTTAAATTATCCTTTTACCGCCCAAAACAGTTTGTATTTTAACACTTCGCCCAACTGACTGCTTGTCAATACATTAAATATGGTTATGCTATTCCTAGTCCAAATGAAGAAACAAAACAATCCTCAATCCTTTGGCCTCTGACATTAGAATCTGACATCCTTCTCTTGATGTAAAATAAAAAAGTAGGTATTAGAAAATCATTTATTTTTTTTTTGGCGATTTTTATAGGTTGAACACAAATGTGGAATTATATCAAAGCCTGCAAAAATTACTAGCTGATAAAAAACTCGTGGATTCCCTTGATCCAGAAACCAGGTACTCATTTCCTTGCATTTATTATGATTGTGACTATAGAGGCTAGACTAGAAGACTCCTCCTGGGTATCTCTCTACTCACACCCAGGAGTGTCTGGAGTGTTTCTCCACAGGTATCACTACATTATTCCTGCACTTCCTTTAGGACTCCACTCAAATGCTGTCTCCTCTAAGAACTTTGTATGAGATCATATGCTTAATCCCCTTTGTTTTTCTTCTTAGTCCTAATCACTTCCAACACTAACTTATTTGTTTGTTAATTTGTTTATCATTTTTCTATCTCACTGTACTGGAAGTTCCTTGAGAATAAGAATCTGGTTTGTTTTGTTCACTGCTGTATCCTTGGCACCTACAACACTCAGGCCCTATAATATGTGTCTAACCAATTAATGAATACCTATAAACTGTTGATAATTATGTTCAGCTTCATGCTTAAAGTTTCATAATTGATATTACCAGAAGATATTAGCAAATTGATTTTATTTACTGGGTGGATGTCAAAACCCTTGAAATGATTTGCTGTGGTTCACTAGATTATATTTGTTAATCTGAATTGAAAAGGCCTCATTTCTAAGTTAATACATAAAAGTATTTGATATTGGACTTTGGATATCATTTCTTTGCTCAAATTTATTTACTATAAAATAAGTGCTGTAGGGTTTGTCATTAACCCACCTAGATATTTTTTGTGTCATAGCACAGATGTTAACATTTTTTCTCACCTGTTTGTACTTACCTACTTTTTGTTTATGGGACACTTTCTTCCTTTGACTCCTTGATTTCTCCCTCCTCCTGCTTCCTTCTCTCCTTTCTGTCTCCACATGTGGCTTGTGACTTCCTTCAAGTGAAGCCCTACCCAACAGGGATCAATTGATAATGGGAACTTGTGTTAATTTGGTATGTGAGTAGTGTGATGTATGCGTAGCATAATAAGGCCATGTTGGGGGATGCTTTTACCTGATTGCCTGGTATGCAGATGTTTATTTGGTCCTACTGCACATTGATCCTATGCTCAGTATACTAGTAAAGCTAACTATACCATAAGAATAGTTTGTCTCTACTATAATTGTATTGTGTTTATCATTATATTGCCTTATTAGCAAAACAAGTAAAAGTTAAATGACTGCTAATTTTGCCAGATTTATTCTCAGCTGGTACTGACAACAGCAGATAATTCATAATATGACTTTAAATTTCATGACTTTAAATTTCTTTAAAAATTATTTATTGAATTTAGAGACATGGAAAGGGATGGAGGAAATGAGAAAGAGAGAGAAACACACACACACACACACACACACACACACACACGAGAAAGAGAGAGAGAGAAATAGAAGTTTGTTGTTCCACTTATTTATGCATTCACTGATTGATTCTTGTATGTGCCCTAACCAGGGATTCCACAACCTTGATGTATGTATTGTGATGACACTCTAACCAACTAAGTACCCAGACAGGTCCATAATTTAACTTTAATAAAAATTGACTTTTCCATATTCAGTGATTAAAAGTTGTAGTGGACTAGCATACCATTTTAGATATAAAATATTTGTGTTAATAAGATACATACCACATTTCTGGATGTTACTGAAAATTCCAAAAGGATCTTTTAACCAAAACAGCCTGGTACTGGCAGAAGAATAGGCCTATAGATCAATGGAACAGAACAGAGACCCCAGAAAGTGACCCACATCATCCTGGTCAACTAATATTTGACAAAGGAAAGAAGAACATACAATGAGGTAAAGACAGTCTCAAATGGTATTGGGAAAATTGGGTAGGTACTTGTAAAAAATGAAGCTAGAACACCAACTTAACCATATCCTAGAATAAACTAAAAATTTAGAAGAAAACATAGGCAGCAAAATCTCAGACATATCACATAGCAGAATTTTCACTGATACATCTCTTAGGGCAAGGGAAACAAAGGAGAAAATAAACACATGGAATTAAAAAGCTTTTGCACAGCAAAAGAAACCATCATCAGAATGAAAAAGGAACCCACTGAATGGGAGAACATATTTGCCAATGACACATCTGATAAGGGGTTAATTTCCAAAATATATAAAGAATTCATATAGCTCAACAAAAGGATGACAAGTAACCCAATTAAAAAATGGTCACAGGGCCTGAATAAACACTTCTCCAAAGAGGACATACAGATGGCCAATAGACATGAAAAAATGCTCAACATCACTAACAATCAGAGAGATGCAAATTAAAACTACAATGAGGTATCACTTCACATGGGCCAGAATGGCTACCATCAATAAATCAACAAGCAGCAAGTGCTGGCAAGGATGTGGGAAAACGGAATGCTAGTACATTTCTGGTGGGAATGCAGATTGGTGCAGCCACTATGAAAAACAGTATGGAATTTAGTAAAAAAAAATTAAAATGGAACTAATGTTTGACTAATGTCCCACTTCTAGGAATATATCCTAAAAACAATAAAACACCAATCAGAAAGAATATATGCCCCATGTTCACAGTAGCATTTACAATAGCTAACTAAGATCTGGAAACAGCCCAAGTGCCCATCAGTAGATGAGTGGATAAAAAAGCTGTGGGACATTTACACAGTGGAATACTATGCAACCGTAAAAACGAAGGGTCTCTTATCTTTTGTGACAGTATGGATTGCCCTGGAGAATATTATGCTGAGTGAAATAAGCCAGTCAAAGAAAGACAAATATCAAATGATCTCATTTATAAATGAAATCTAATGAGTGAAATAAACTGATTAACAAAAGATGTCCAGAGGCATGGAGTCATGGAACAGACTGACCTATGTCAGGGGAGGGGCAGGGGGAAATAAGAAGAGATTTACCAAAGAACTTCTATACATACTAGAGGCCTGTTGCATGATATTCATGCAAGAATAGGCCTTCCTTCCCCTGGCGTTGCTCCCGGCCACCCGGAGCCCTCAAGTCTCTGCTCCTGGGCCACCTGGGAGCTGCCAAGTCCTTGCTCCCAGCCGAAGCACTGCTCCTGTAGCTCCCTTCACCTCCCTTCCTCCCCCTCATAGCAGGCGTCCCGCCCACCCAGTCGATCCGTGCCTGAATATGCAAATTAACCTTCCATGTTTGTCAGGTTAATTTGCATACTCACTCCTGATTGGCTGTGGGCATAGCAGAGGTATGGTCAACTTACATGTTTGTCTCTTTTATTAGGTAAGATTAGAGGCCCAGTGCATGAATTTGTGCACCAGTGGGGGGGGTCTCTCATTCTGGCCTGTGGAATTGGGCCAAAACCGGCTCTCCGACATCCCCTGAGGGGTCCCAGATTGCGAGAGGGCATAGGCCAGGCTGAAGGACCCTACTGGTGCATGATCGGGCCCAGGAAGAACTTGGGAGGTTGGCCAGCCAGGGAGGGACCATGGGATGGCTCCAGGGCATATCTGGCCCATCTCACTCAGTCCTGATCAGCCACACCCCAGCAGCAAGCTAACCTACCTGTCGGAGCGCCTTCCCCCGGTGGTCAGTGCACGTCACAGTGACTGGTCAACCCGTCAACTGTCTGCCCCCTGGTGGTGAGTGCACATCATAGCGAGTGGTTGAGTGGCCTTAGCATATCATTAGTATACTAGAGGCCCGATGCAGATTTGTGCAAGAATGGGCCTTCCTTCCCCTGGCTGCTGGCACTGCTTTGCTCCAGCCTGGAGCCACCTTTCTGCCTTCCCACACTGCCCAGAGGCCCTGAGCTGCTGGGACGGTGTGGAATGCCTGTGTTGTCGCCATGGCAACAATGCAAGCGTCCCTCCCTGCCCTCGGCCGCTCGGCGCCTGCATATGCAAACTAACCCACCATCTTTGTTAGATTAATTTGCATACTCACTCCTGATTGGCTGGTGGGCGCCACGAAGGTATGGTCAATTTGCATTTTACTCTTTTATTAGTGTAGATTATGCTTTGATTGATTGAATGGATGACTGGACATTTAGCATATTATTTTATTATATAGGATGTGCATAACCAATGAACATAAACAAAAGTGTGGTGAAGGCCTGGGTGGGGCAGGGAGTGGGAGAAGGAGAGAAACTGGAGGATATCTATAATACTGTCAATATAATTTTTAAAATTCCAGTAAGGCTTTTTAAATAACAAAATGATAAATGTATTAGGAAAAATAAACTGGGTAGAATATTGCTGTTCTAGAAAGGAAAGATAACTTGGAAGTGGGAGGAAACAAGAATTTGAATAGTAACTGAAACTCACAGCACTTGTACATTCTCAAAAGTATTGGCTAGCACTTAGAAGGAACCTTTTATATAGTACAATCTAAGGCAATAGCTAAACAAAGAATTATAGATTTAATAAAATATCTTGTCATAGCAAGTTAGTATATAGAAGAAATAATTTAAATTGAATAGGTCATCATCTTATACTTAGATGTATTCCTTGAAATACTAGTTCTATTCAAAAAGTATTTCCAGAAGAGTCCCATTGGTCAGTAAGTTTGGAAATCTGACATACTGTATTTTTCCTCTTGGAGAAGTCTAACCATAAAGAAACCTACTTTACTAGGGGTTTTCCAAAACTATGAAAATCTTCATTGTATGTAAAGACCATAAAAAAATGCATTCTCTAGAAAATATAATGGAGGGAAGATACCATTCACAAAAGCAATAAAAGTTGCAATGCATCTTGGAATACTCAGGAAAGCAGAGTACAGAGCCTCAACACGCAGATACCTGGGAAGCATGAAAGATGATCGCGAAACATACTGTATTTTTAGATAAGAAGAAAGAAAACTCAATAATGTTCTCTACTGGTCTATGAGTTTAATGCTGTCCAATTTATATCTAAGGGAGATGTTTTTGTTGTTACTTAAAATGATTTTGAAGTCATAGATCATACATATGCCAAAATAGGCAGAAAAACATCTGGTAAAATACCAAAAGGTAACTTGTATCAGATAAGACATATTATTAAAAATACTATAGGCGGGTGCCTCGACCTGGCCTGTGCCCTCTTGCAATCCGAGACCCTTCGAGGGATGTCGGATAGCTGGTTTTGGCCCAATCCCTGCAGGCCTGATCCAGACATGAGGGAGCCTGATCCCACAGGCCTGATCCCTGAAGGCCCGATCCAGACAGGAGGTAGCCCAATCCTGTGGGTTGAGTATCTGTCCCCTGGTGGTCAGTGCGGAGCATAGTGGCCAGTCGACCGGTCATTTGGTCACTTAGGCTTTTATATATATACTAGAGGCCTGATGCACGAAGATCCGTGCAAGAATGGGCCTTCCTTCCCCTGGCTGCTGTCACTACCTTCACTCCGGCCAGAGCCGCCTTTTTGCTCTGGCCTGGAGCTGCCTTTCCACCTTCCCATGGTGCCTAGAGGCCCAGAGCGGCTAGGGCGGTGTGGAACACCTGCATCCCGCCCCCGGCAGCTTGGCGCCTGTGTATGCAAATTAACACACCATCTTTGTTAGGTTAATTTGCATACTCCTGATTGGCTGGTGGGTGTCGCGAAGGGACGGTCAATTTGCATCTTACTCTTTCATTAGTGTAGATATAGATTGTATTTGAAAGGGCATTATACTTATAGAATAGTAAATTAGATCAATGAAAAATAGATACATTTTAGACTCAGACACAAATATATATAAAACTATTTAGTATGTGATAGCAGTGTCATATTTACATTTGTAGGGAAAGACTTGGTTTTTAGTAAATGATGTTAGGTCAATGGATAGCTATTTTTGGGGAAAAATAGATTACTTAAAATTGAAGTTTTTGTGTGTTTTTTAAAGAAATCATAAATGTACTGAAAATCTTAGGATGTGGAAGGTCTTTCTTCTCAGGATACCAAAGTCAGACCAGAAAAGGAAAGATTTATTTGATTACATTAAGATGCAAACTTTTGCCCTGGCTGGTGTTATTCAGTTGGGTGTGGTTTTGTGTATGGATAGGTTGCCTGTTCAATTTCCAGTCAGGGCACATGCCCAGGCTTTGGGCTACATACCCAGTATGGTAAACATGTCAAACTTGAGGCCCATGGGCCATATGCAGCCCAAAACAAATATTTTTTGTGGCCCAGCCAATATAACAGTATGTAAGAAACATTTTAATGAAAATCTCGTAACTTAATTTTTATAATATCCTGTTACACATAATTATTAATAACAAACTACAATGTTCGCTAATGACTGATTACTATAATGGTATTGCATTCATTTCCCTATGCACCTTATGCGCAGACTCACCATTTCTTTCCACTAAAACTAGCATCGATTATTTTATCAGCTGATTGCCATGTCATTAGTCTTGGACTGACTTATTTGGTGTGTGCAATCCTATCTAATAAAGAGGGAATATGCTAATTGACCCTCACACATTGCAAAGATGGCGGTACCCATAGCCAGTATGGAGGGAATATGCTGATTGACTGCCCCGCCCTCAAAGATGGAAGTTCCCACAGCCAATAAGGAGGGAATATGCTAATTGACTGTCCTGCCCTCAAAGATGGAGGTGCCCACAGCCAATAAGGAGGGAATATGCTAATTGACTGCCCTGCCCTCAAAGATGGTGATACCAAAGCCAATAAGGAGGGAATATGCTAATTGACTGCCATGCCCTCAAAGATGGCAGCGCCCACAGCCAATAAGGAGGGAATATGCTAATTGACTGCCACACCCTCAAAGATGGCGGTGCCCACAGCCACAAGATGGCAGTGCCCAGTCCCCTCAGCCCTGCCGGGGCAGCAGGCGTGTGGCAAGGCTGGGCCCACCCACAGGCGGCTCAGCCACTCCACACGCCTGCCTCTGGAGTCTTCTAGTTCCCTCAGCTCCCGAGCCGCCTATGGCCAGCCCTAGGCACAGGCAAGCCTCGGATGGAGGCTGCCCAGCCTCCCAGGGCCCCCCAAGGCTTAGGTAAGCAGGGCCGGCCGAGGCTTGTGCTGCCAGCAGTGGCAGCAGCAGAGGTGTGATGGGGGCATCGCCTTCCCCTAATCGTCAGGTTGCCTCCTGCCCTTGAGTGCTCCCAGACTGTGAGAGGGGGCAGGCCAGCTGAGGGACTCCCACTCCAGTGCATGGATTTTCATGCACTGGGCCTTTAGTAGAAAATATTTCACTTTTGGAGAATAAGAAAAATAGGTTTATTTGCATTATACTTATTAATTTGTGCAGTTATTCAGTGTCTGGTAAGTTAATGTTCAAGAAAAAATATTAATTTTTATTAAAATGTATTATTTTATGTTAACAATTACTCATTTGTTTCAGCCCTTTGTATTCAGCATGTCTCTATCGAAATAAACCTACGTTTCTATGAAAATTGAAGCTTTTGTTTTTTTTGTGGCCCACATAAACTTAAACCTTGTTTATTTAGCCTGTGTTATCCTTTGAGTTTGACATGCTTGCAGTAGGGGATGTGCAGGAGGCAGTCATTTGATGTTTACGCTCACACATAGATGTTTCTCTTCCTCTCCCTCTCGCCTTAAAAGTCAATTTAAAAATATTAAAAAAACAAACTGAGACAAATGTTACATAATAAAGGGTTAATGTACTTCCTCTGTTAAAAGGCTTTGCAAAGTGTTGAACTGTGAACCAGGAGGTCACAGTTCAATTCCAGTCAGGGCACATGCCCGGGTTATGGGCTGGATCCCCAGTATGGGTGTGCAGGAGGCAGCTGGTCAATGATTCTCTCTCATCATTGATGTTTCTATCGCTCTCCCTCTCCCTTCCTCTATGAAATCAATAAAAACATACTTTTAAATTTTTTCCCTTTCCCTTAGTTCCGATATAAGAAAAAAAAAAAATGGAAAAGAAGAATAATGAACCCCTTTATAGAAAAAAATGGGTAAAGGATTCTTTTTTGTGAAACTCATTTCACAGGAATTTTAGCCTGCATGTTAGACTCTCCTTTGGATAGTGGCTCATAGCTTCTCCAAGAGGAATTTAAAAAGTACTTTATAAGATTATTCTGAGGTTTAAAGGCAATAATTAATGTAAAATGCTTTGTCAGTTATCTGGCACATAGTAACCATTCAATAATTGAGTACTACCACTATTATAGAAAGGTAGAATAAAGCTAAGACCCCATCAGTTAACAATGTAGAAACAGAATAAGAATCATGTTTTAATGGTTTGGGATAATGAATCCTCTTTAGTTTAAAGTATAAACTGATGAATCTTTATGGAGGGCAATTCAGTAATAATGTCAGTGTTCATATTTTTGATCATTTTAATTTCTTGAAGTTTATCCTAAGGAAACAAACAAGGATAAAGGTATGTATGCAACAAGGATTTTATCATAGTACTAAAGGCCCAGCCTGCACACTCTCCAATCCGATACCCCTTGGGGGATGTCCAAATGCTGGTTTAGGCCCGATCCGGCAGTCAGACATCCTTCTCATAATCCTGGACCGCTGGCTCATAATCACTCACCTGCCTGCCTGCCTGATCACCCCTAACTGCCCCCCGCCCCCCCACTGGCCTGATCACCCCTCACTGCCTCTGCGTGCCTACCTGATTGCCCCTAACTGTCCCTCCTGCCGGCCTGGTTGCCCCTAACTGCCCCTCTTGCTGGCCTAGTCACCCCTCACTGCCCCCCTTGCCAGCCTAATCGCCCCCAACTCCCCCCCTGCTGGCCTGGTTGCCCCCAACTGCCTTCCCCTGCTGGCCTAGTCGCCTCTCACTGCCCCCCCCCCCCGCCAACCTAATTGCCCCCAACTCCCCGCCCTGCCAGCCTGGTCACCCCCAACTGCAACCCCTCACAGGCCTGGTCACCCCTAACTGCCCCCCCCCCCCGCTGGCCTGGTCGCCTCTTACTGCAGCCCCCCCTGCTGGCCTGGTCGCCCCCAACTGCCCTCCCTGCTGGCCTGGTCGCCCCTAACTGTCCTGTCCCTCCCCCCTGGCAGCCTGGTCATTCCACGCAGCCTGCTGTTCAGTCGTTTGGTTGTCACTCACCCCTAATCCCCCTGTGAGCCTTATCACCCCACGCGGCCTGCTGTTCATTCGTTTTGTCATCCCTCACTAACCCCCCTGCTGGCTTGGTTGTAGGCAGCCATCTTGTTGAGGGCATGAGGGTCAATTTGCATATTACCTCTTTATTATATAGGATGATTTACAGGAATAGGGAAAATGAATACTTTTTTTAGTCCATGTAACAAAACACAATATAAACATTGAAATCCATATTTATGAAGAACATCTAAAGATGTAGAGAAATATTCAATGTTTGTGATACTGTTTTTCAAGAAAAAGCAAGATACTGAAGTCTATATAGTTGGATCTTAATTTTTCTAAATAGCTGGTATAACATAGCAGAAGTAGATTGGATAGAAGACAAGGGAAGGTCTTCATTGTTGGTGTGAATCACAAGTTAATTGTCACCAATTTGGTATCTTCATAAAACAAAGATGCTTCCTCAGCCTGTGCTGAGGTCCCATTGGGTTTCCCCTACCCCTTCCCCCCAGCCTACCTGGTGTGGCAATGGAGACAGTGGCTCTTTTAAGTGAGGGAATACATGTAGTGCCCCTATGTCCATTCAGAAACTTAGCAAACATTTTTCAAGTACCTGCTATGTGCTGGGCACTGTGCTAATATCTCTAACCTTATCTGATTTAATTAAACATATTCTTCCTAGCCTTAAAAAAAGAAAAAGAAGTAGACTAGAAGGAAACCTTTATATATAAAAGCCTAAGCGACTGTCACAACCGAAACAACCAAACAGACGACCAAACAGGCTGTGTGGGGCAACCAGGTTGGCAGGGGGGTTAGTAAGGGACGACCAAACAACTGAGCAACAGGCTGCGTGGGGCAACCAGGCCAGCAGGGGGGTTAGTGAGGGACGGCCAAACAACTGAACAGAGGGCTGCATGGGGCAACCAGGTCGGCAGGGGGGTTAGTGAGGGACAACCAAACGACTGAACAGAGGGCTGTGTGGGGTGACCTGGCTGGCAGTGGGACAGTGAGGGACGACCAAACGACTGAACGGCAGGCTGCTTGGGGCAACCAGGCCGGCGGGGGGGAGGGGCCAGTTGGGGGCAACCAGGCTGGCGGGGGGGGGGGGGGGCAGTGAGGGGTGACAAGGCTGGCAGAGGTGGTCAGTGAGGGGTGACCAGGCTGGCAGGGGGAGGGGGGACAGTTGGGGGTGACCAGGCCGGCAGGGGGGGGGTTCAGGTCAGCAGGGGGAATAGTTAGGGGGACAGTTGAGGGTGATCAGGTCAGCAGGGGGAATAGTTAGGGGCGATCAGGCAGGCAGGCAGGTGAGCAGTTAGGAGCCAGTTGTCCCAGATTGTGAGAGGAATGTCCAACTGCCGGTTTAGGCCCGATCCTCAGGGCCTAAACCGGCAGTTGGACATTCACCCGAGGGGTCCTGGATTGGAGAGGGTGCAGCTGGGCTGAGGGGACCCCCCCTCCCCATGCACGAATTTCATGCACCGGGCCTCTCATCTACAATAATTTTAATAGCAGTTATCTTTGGTGGGATTAGTGATTTTAATTTTTCATACATTTCTACAATAAAGCTGTTATACAATAAACTTATGTAATACAATAAACTTATAGAATAAATTTCTATCACCAATTTATTAACTTCTGCTATCTTTCTTTTCTCTTATTAAAACAAACAGCAAATACCTTTGCTAGAAAAGAGAGTGGTATGTTTTTTAGGTTTACTCATTATGAAAGGAGATCAATATGAGGTAGAGAAAATGGGGATAGTTTAGGGGCTTGAGTAAAGCACTTTACATTATTTAAGAAAGAAAGTAAAAATTAATAAATTATAATGTGTTCTATTGAGTTTTCAGAATTTTAGAAGTCTAACTTGAATTCTGTTCATTCAAGGTATATTAGCACAATAATCAGGAAGATAAGTATGTCTATTATGAAAAGTTTAAGGAGAGCCAGGAGATTAGATCAAATACCTGGATAACATAATTCCAGAAAAAAAGTATTAACAGAAAGAGGTGTTACACTTGAAGTTGGTTTCAAGCTTGCAGTAGGATTAAAGAGAAAGAAAACAATTCTCATGAGCCAAGAAACTCAGCTTCCAACACAGCATCAGAAAGTAATATTCTAAGTATCTGCTCATAGTTGGAAGAAAATGGAAAATTTCATGGAGAAGGTCTTTAAAAAATTGTCCAAGTATAAACTCTTTTATGTTTTTAATTATTGGGATTTGGATGGAGTTAAAATAAGTAATTATCATGGTGGCTTTCACGGGTTAGTGGTCTGCAAATAAAGGAATAAGCTCTTACATAAAAATCAAGTTATAATTGTTTTTCATGTTTTGTAATACATATATTGACTTATTTAAACATTGGTGGAAACTTTTTTGTTCCTTCTTTGCTTACTACAAATTTCCATGTAAAGCATTTATAGCTCTATATAATGAAGGCCTCTCACCACATGATTTTCTAGCATGTGACCTCAACACAACCTTTTAAAAAACTGTATGTTGACCCAACATTTTTTTTTCTTTAAGCAAAAATCACAAATTCTATTGGAGTCCGTAGTAGGGACCCTGGATTTGGTTGGTGGTAGAGGACAGTGTTCAGAGATCTCACCATGGAGGATAGGACATTTCGTAAGGTGTCAGGTTAATCATGCTAAGGACTTCTGACCTTGAGACACATCATCTTGCAGGAGTGCAAGACTGGACAGAGGTGGCCCATTAGGGATGGTTGCAGTATTTAAGGGCAAGGGTGACAACAGCTTGTAAGATATATTCTTGTTTCCTGATTCCATAATATTTGTCAGTCATGTTTAAGAGTGATATTAGTCTAATATCTTTTGGAGGTCAGGAATCATATATTTTTACTCTAATATATCTGAAGAGCTGTGTGTCCCAGCCCATGCTTTTGTGGCATAGCATGGTGATGTCTTATTTCCAGTGCACACATATTTTCTTTCATTTACTGTATCTTATGAATTCAATATTTTTATTTCCCTGGTAACCTAATGGGAAAGTAAATTATATTAATTAGCTTATAATGCAAAAGGGAATATATACTTCTAAATATAAAATATTCAGGAGAAAAATCCATGAAAAGTTCACCTTTTACTTTGGATATGTTATCCAGGATACTTTCTCTTCCATTATTTTGTTGTTGTTGCTAGTATTTGTCACTCTGATGACATTGTTACATTAAGGAATGGTAAAGAAATTAGGGCCTGTTAAGTTTGCAGCTGCATTTTATGATCATTAAAGAATGTTGATCTCTACAAAGCATACTAGTACTAATTCTTGAAATAGTGAGGAATCTTCCCTCCCAAGTCTTAAGCAAATTTAGCACAAGGAAAAGAGGATGTTGGGTTGAAGCTGATGAAGAGCCTGCTTTTCAATAGTGAAGAATGAATGAAAGGTGATGCTTTAAATACAGCTGACACATTAAAGGGTATTATTAATGGTCTCTTTTTGAACTCACCACTTTATTTGTATCCATGTTAAGAAATTTATTATTTATTTTTCCTTGTATTTATTAATTCATTTAAAAAGTATTTATCTCCTTATGAAACATACCATATGTAACATGCATACTTCTTTACCCACAGGCAGGTATAGTTCTGTTCAATACACATGCTAAATATAACATGTATTATAGTTAGACATGTATAGGCCTACCTAGTTGCAGATGTGTGTGTCCTACAACTATTACAGTATGCAGTAAATATTTTTGAAGGAAGGAAAGCTGAACAGTTGAAAAGATTTCCACCTCTAGAAAAACAGCAGATAAATTTGTCTTCATAAGAGTAAGCACCATTCCTTTGATTCAGCTTAAGGCTTAGTGTACTTAAGTTAGCATAATATAGATGATGCTAGATCACCCATAGGACAGTTTAAAATTCACTAAATCAGCTAGATGTTTTGACTCACTTTAAGGTGTTAAATTTCATTTCAAAGAAAGTTGTGTTTGTGTTTATAAACATCTGTCTTTTTGTCAGTAATATTGAAGAAGGCTGATTTATTTAGCAAAAAATTTATTTTTATTTGTAATTATTATTACTGGTTATAACCCAGGACTCATTTTTTTTTATAGGCGAGTGGCCGAACTTTTTATGTTTGATTTTGAAATCAGTGGAATCCATCTAGACAAAGAAAAGGTAAAACTTTCCTTTCTGTTTTTTGGGTTCTCTTGTTTTACTAATATTTAATTGGTATCTTTGTTGCTAATTCCTCATGTATAGCTTGAATTTGCATATTGTAAAACTGCTTAGATCATTTATATTATGAAATTCTCCTACAGGTTGTATTTGAATGTAGTGCTCTCCGAAAGTTGGCCTGTCACCACAATAATTCAGAATTAAAAATGACTTTAGACAGTAAGGATGTTTTAGATGTCTTGGAATTAGGATGAGATGGGCAGTATCAAGAAAGACAAGGCAAATGAGTGAGAAAGCTGACATCATTGAAGATTAAGATCTAGAGGTAGAAGTATAGGGATATTATTAAGACTTTTACATAGGTATATTTATTCAGATTATAGGTATCTTGACAGATGCACACATTTTTGTTCCTGAAGCAGTATGTATGGGTTGTGTAATGTTTAAGCTGATACTAGGGAGGCCTTCTATATTGTCCAGACTCCTCATTTTACAGGTGTGGAAACAAGACAAAGTGTTTTATTCAAATTCCCATCCTTAGTTTCCAGGACTCCTAAAGCTGGCCACTGCTTCTTCCAGAACATGACATCTTAAGAAGCTGAGTGCCTCATTTCAATATCAAGCTCCAGGTTGGAAGAATGGGGGTGACTTGACCACAACTGAAAGACCTGCTTGCTCCACAATATCTTCCCTACTTACCTGCAGTCTAGGCTACTATAGTTATGCTTTATTTAAAAAAAGTTTTTCCTAATAACTATAGTATAAAGCCACTTAACCTATTAATAGAGCTTAGTTTATTAGAGTATCTTGAAAAAATAGAGAGCCAGGTTTTGGGTTATACATCATATAGAATAGATTATGTCATTTTGATTGGTGCAGGGTTTGAGCAATGCTGAGGCTGCTCACACATGACTCCTGGCCTAACCCTAAGCCCAGCATCCACAAGGCTAATAGGCTATACTGTAAATTCACATTGCCTAGAATGAACACATTTTCCCCTCTCCAAGTCAATTGTTTACTTCTCTGTACCAGTGATACCACCATTCTCGGAGTCATTCAAATAAAATTTTAGAGTCAGTTCGCATTTTTTCCACTCCTAATGTTCTCATATCTTAATCAGTGACCAAGTCCCTGGATTATTCCTTTAGAGTCTAGAGCCTATTCAGCTAGCCCTTCCTACAGTTCTAACTGACAGTGGTCATTCTAACCCAGTGGTTGGCAAACTGCGGCTTGCGATCCACATGCGGCTCTTTGACCCTTGAGTGTGGCTCTTTCACAAAATACCACGTGCGGGCGTGCACGTACAGTGCGATTGAAACTTTGTGGCCCATGCAGAGAAGTCGGTTTTCGGCTCTCAAAAGAAATTTCAATCGTTGTACTGTTGATATTTGGCTCTGTTGACTAATGAGTTTGCTGACCACTGGTCTAACCTATCTGAACATTGGAATCATTTCCTTTAAGCATTGACTTGATTGTTACTGTCCTGTCCAGAACCTTTCAGTGACTTCCCATTGTCTATTGGGAAAGTATAATCAGCTCTCCCTGTGCCTCAGTGAATTCATGATACTCTATCCTTCCAGTTGTGGTTCTGTATCATCCTCCTCTGCCTGCTCACCAGGTTTATCCCCCTAAAATTCCTGTTAAAGCTTCATCTTCAGCTGATGGTGTCTGCAAAGCCTCATTAATCTCTGAGGTGGAATTCTGTATTCATATGAACTCATATTTTACTTATTTCATGCACCTGACATTTATCTTTAACTGTTTTTTATTGAAGTTGTTGTTATTATTATTGCATGTAAATTATATGTTTCTCAAAGATAGAGTATGTGGATCATATTTTTAATGCATACCAGTTTGAGACTTAATAAAATATTGAATGAATGTATAATGAATCATAATAATGCCTGCTAATATTAATAAAGTTTGATATCTTCAGGAGGAAGGCTGAAGCTGAATGATTTAATCATTTTATTTAATCCTCATGAAAGATGTTTTTGAAACTTTACTAAAAAGTATTATGTGTCAAGTCAAGGTTAGTTTCACCAGTATTAAACTTGTTGTCTTATTGGATGTTTTTCAATCCTCACCCGAGGATATTTTTTTACCCCATTGATTTTTTTTTTTTAGAGAGAGTGAAAGGGATGTGTAGACACAGACAGAGACAGAGAAACATAAATGTGAAAGAGACACAGGTTGGTTGCCTACTGCACATGCCACACCTGGACTGGGATCAGGCCTGCAACCCAGGTACAGCCTTTGACCAGGAATCAAACCTGGACCTTTCAGTCCATGGGCTGATGCTCTAACTACCCAGCCAAACTCACCAGGGCTATCTTAATGTTTTTATAAGAATAGCTGCCCTTCTTAGAAACTAACTCCCTGGGAACCCATGGACATTAAATCTCTCTCTTGTAACTTCTATGTCTGTTCTCTAAGGTGCTCCGCAAGGACAGGATAAAATAAAAATGTGTTACACTTTTTAAAAGACAGATCTTGAAATAAACCCAAGAACATAATCTAAAAGTCGTAGTTTTTTTCTTATTTAATTTGGAATGTCTCACTGAGTATAATTTACAAGTTTGAAATTAAGGGAAGTATATCTTTTTTAGCAAGTATGTAATAAATAACAACAATTTCATAGACTTCTTAGAGTTCAGAGTACTGCTCATTTAATTATCTCATGATGATGAAATGCCTAGCAGATTGTTGGTGAAGTTGGGTAGTAAACCCACTTTTTATTTTTCCAGATAAATAGTTATTATTTATTGATTTATTTTTATTTTTAATATGTTTTTATTGATTTTTTACAAAGAGGAAGGGAGAGGGATAGTTAGAAACATCGATCAGCTGCCTCCTTCACACCCCCTACTGGGCATGTGCCCGCAACCAAGGTACATGCCCTTGACCAGAATCGAACCTGGGACCCTTCAGTCCACAGGCCTACACTCTATCCACTGAACCAAACTGGTTAGGGCTGTTTATTTTTTCATAGTAAAGGCTTTGGGGAAATTTTTTGGAATTATCCTGTAATTTTTTTCATCTTTTCTGTTATTCCATTTATTACCATTAGGTGGTGCCAATTGGCCATATCAGAAACAAAGTAGACAGAGAAATCTGGACTATAAAGATGTTGGGATATCTGAAAAATTATTTTTCACATAAAGTTTGAATTTTCTATATTGAAAATGTTTGGTTATTAATATATACTTAATTTTTAGCATCTTATCAAATGTACATCTGCATCTTATATATTTATTTAAAAAATATATTAGTGCTGCTTAATCATTTTTTAGGGTCTTAATATAGTTTAGAATCTGTTAGTAGCTATTGACTCCTTTTCCAGAAAGACTTGCATTTGTTTTCACTTGATGCCCATCATGAGCCCAGGTCCAGGTGCTTGTCTAGTTTTCTAATAACAACTGAAAATTTATCTCTTGTCCTCCCATAGACCTGAACTATAGTTTGTATTTCATTCGAAACATTTGTGTCACCCCTTTGATATACATTTTTTCCAGAGATTGTATGTCCTAAAAGTGTTACTGCCAAATAAAATTCTCATAACAACACCACCTCCAACATCACCGATGGTTATCTAAGGTCCAGACAGTGAGAGTGACAGTGAGGGCCAGGCACAAAAGAGAGAGGTCTAGACAGTGAGAGTGATGGTGAAGGCCAGGCACAAAAGAGAGAAGATGCAGTCCTGCCCTTATGGGCTCCAGTCTAGTTCTCACCACTCCACTGCTGTCATTCTTTGGATACCAAAGTATATGCAAAATCCAGAAGTTTTAGAGTGTTCCCCCTTCTGGAAGTTCTCTACATTTTGTGAAGAATTTTAATAATTCCTTTCCTCTCACCTTTGTAGTATAATCTTTTAAGATGGTATATTTTCTCACCTGCATGTCAGATACTTAATTTTTAATCTAAAAATACTTTTAAGCACTTAATTGACTAGATTAAACTACAGTCTCTTAACTAAGAGGTCTTTTGGGGGATAGGGAAAAATTTTGTACTTCCTAATATTGTTCATTTCAAAGATTAGTTATATAACCTAGACATAAAATAGAACTCTAGAAATTATGTAAGTCTTAAAGCATGGAAACACTGTACAACATAAGGATGATCTTTTTGTCTAGATATTAATTGTCTATCAAAAATAGAATTAACATATTGCAAGTATGTTATACATTTAGTACATAAATAATATATTCAATATTCATTTTATTTAGTATCTTATGAAACTATAAATAAAATATTAATGTTGATTGCTATCTTTATAGACATTTATAAAAAACTAGTTGTACAATATTACTTAAATGCCTTTAAATAACTTTTACTCCCCCTAATCTCCCCCATATAGCGTAAAAGAGCAGTGGACCTGAATGTTAAAATCTTGGATTTGAGTAGTACATTTCTTATGGGAGCCAACTTTCCCAACAAGATTGAGAAGCACCTCTTACCAGAACACATTCGCCAGAACTTTGTAATTGCTGGAGATCATGTAATTGTTGATGGTCTACATGCAGAAGCACCAGATGACTTGGTATGTGTATTCTATTTTCTTATAGTTCAGGTCCCATCTATGTGCTGCTACTGTCTTAAACCAAACCCAGATTCAGTGATAATATAATACTACCATTAAAAATACTTAAGTGTTGCTAAACATTTTAACTTTGGGATTATTAATTCCAAAAATGCTTTGAATGATGAAAATGGTTTAATTATTCATGTCTTATGAAGAACTCAGTTTTAAAGTATGATAAGTAATAACAATGATTTACACTCTAGACTACTCAGATTTTATTTTCTTTTGTTAATCCTCACCCAAGGACATGTTTTTACTGATATTAGAGAAAGAGGAAAGGAAGGAGGGAAGGAAAAGAGCGGGGGAGGGGGGGGAGGAGAGAGAAAACATCCATGTGATAGAGAGACATCAATTGGTTGCCTCCCATACGTGCCCCGATAATGGATCAAACCAACAACCTAGATCAGTGGTCGGCAAACTCATTAGTCAACAGAGCCAAATATCAACAGTACAACGATTGGAATTTCTTTCGAGAGCCAAATTTTTTAAACTTAAACTTCTTCTAATGCCACTTCTTCAAAATAGACTCCCCCAGGCTGTGGTATTTTGTGGAAGAGCCACACTCAAGGGGCCAAAGAGCCGAACGTGGCTCTTGAGCCGCAGTTTGCTGACCACTGACCTAGATATGTATCCTTACCAGGAGTCGAACCCACATTTTGGTATACAGGACAATGTTCCAACTGACTGGCCACCCAGCTAGGGCTGAACTACAGATTTGTAATGCATATTAGTCATCACTTCACCTGGCTAAAGGTGCTTTATGGTACATGAATTAGATACAATTTTGTCTGACCATACCCCAACAGAGAACTGTAGTCAAGTATGTTGTATTTCATACTAGTTTATGAGTCCAAAGCTTTATTTACCTTGTGCAAACCATTATTTTATTTTCATAGCAATGATCACTTGAAGAATAAAGTGGTGGGAGTTAGCCTATGTTATTACTGCGTAGGCTATATATTTGTATCATGGTATTTATATCTTTTATCATTTGCTATTTAAATATAGGTGCGAGAAGCTGCTTATAAAATTTTCCTTTATCCCAATGCTGGTCAATTGAGATGTTTAGAAGAATTGCTCAGCAACAGAGATCTTCTGGCAAAGTTAGTAGGGTATTCTACATATTCACACAGAGCTCTTCAAGGAACAATCGCTAAAAATCCAGGTAAGCCTGTTTATCCAACTTTTAAGGACAAAATAGAATTTTTATGGAATTAAACTTCTGACCTTAAAAATTTTTCTTTGAATTATTTTGAAATACAGTTGACATATCATATTATATTAATTTCAGGTGTACAACATAGTGGTTCAACATTTGTATACCTTATAAAGTGATCACCACAATAAGTCTAGTAACCATCTGTCACCATACATAGTTATTATGATATTGTGGACTCTATTCCTTATGCTGTACATTATGTCCCCATGTTAGATTGCACATGTAAGTGAAATTACATAGTATTTGTCTTTGTCCTACTTATGTCAGTTAATGTAATAATCTCTAGGTTCATCCATCTTGTCTAAAATGGCTAGATTTCATTCTTATTTTTATAGCTGAGTTATATTCCACTAGTGGCCTGGTGCACAAAATCCGTGCACGGGGCGGAGTGTCCCTCAGCCTGGCCTGCACCCTCTCTAATCTGGGACCCCTCGGGGGATGTACAATTGCTCGTTTAGGCCCAATCCCACAGGGTTCCCTACTCCAGCCAGCTGCAAGCACCCGGAACCTGGGTTTCCCTCCCTCTGGCCGGCCACAGGCACCTGGGACCCAGGCCAGCATTGCCTGGGCTAGCTGCAGCCGCAGGGGATGGTGGACAGGTGGCTTCACCTGGGCCCCAGGTACTGGCACACAGGACCAAGGGGCGGGTAGCATCTCTGGCTGGCTGCGGCCTGGGACCATGGGGCAGTGGCTTCTCTGTCTCTCAGGCCCACATCCAGCCACAGGTGCTGGGGCCGGGGACCACCGGCAGGTGGCTTCGCCTGGTCCCAGCTTAGTCAGGAAGGACGTGCAGATGGTCATCCGGAAGATGTCCAGTCTAATTAGCATATTACCCTTTTATTAGTATAGATAGAGGCTGGGTACACGGTTGGGGGCTGGCTGGTCTGCTCTGAATGGGGTCCTGGATCAGGGTGGGGTGTCTCCTTGGGGGCAGGGCCGGCCTGAGTGAGGGGCCTGGGGAGGTTTGCAGGCCAGCCACACCCAGATCAGGGTGGGGGTTCCCCGCTGGGGTATGAGGCCAGCCTGGGCGAGGGGCCACCCAGGGTTTGAGGCTGGCCACACACCCATCAGGGTGAGGATCTCTGCTGGGGGTCATGGCAGGCCTGGGTGAGGGGCTGAGGGCCATTTGGGGGTGGTTTGCAGGCTGGCCAAGCCCCAGCTTTGTCCAGAAGGACCTCCGTAAGGTCTCTGGAAGGTCTCCTGGTCTAATTAGCATCTTACTCTTTTATTAGTGTAGACTAGAGGCCCGGTGCATGAAAATTCATGCACTGGAGAGGGGTGTCCCTCAGCCCAGCCAGTCCCCTCCCATTGTCCAGGAGCTCTCAGGGATGGGAGGCGACCCAGCAGATCAGGGGAAGGTGACGCCCTCATCACACCTCTGCTGCTGCCACTGCTGGCAGTGCAAGCCTTGGCCGGCCCTGGTTACCTGAGCCTTGGGCAGCCCTGGCTGGCTGGGCAGCTGCCATCTAAGGCTTGCCTATGCCTCGGGCCAGCCCTGGGCGGCTGGGGGGCTAGGGACTGGGGGACTCTGGAGGCAGATACATGGAGCAGCCAGGCCCGTGCCCATCCTTGCCACATGCCTGCCGCCCCGTCAGGCCTGAGGGAACTGGGCACCACCATCTTGTGACTGTGGGCGCTGCCATTTTTTGAGGGCGTGGCAGTCAATTAGCATATTCCCTCCTTATTAGCTGTGAGCATTGCAGAGTGACAATTACCATGTTTCTCATTAGTATAGATTCTGGTGTAAACATAGGGGTGCATATATCTTGAGTAATGGCTTTTATTTTTTTTCAGATATATGTCCAGAAGTGGAATTGCTGGGTCATATAATAGTTATATTTTTAGTTTTTTGAGGAATTACCCATAATATTTTCCATAGTGGTTGCACCAGTTTACATTCCCACCACAGTGAATGAGGGTTCCCTTTTCTTCACATCCTCAACAACACTTGTTATTGGTTGTCATTTTTATAATAACCGTTGTGACATGTTTGAGGTGATATCTCATTGTGGTTTTACCTTTAATTTCCCTAATGATTAGTAATGTTTTGCATCTTTTCATTTATCTGTCTTCTTCAGAGAAATGTCTATTAAGGTCATTAGCCCATTTCTTTTATTGCATTTTTTGTTTTTGTGATGTTGAGTTGTATGAGTTCTTTAAATATTTTAGATATTCACCCCTTAGTGCCATGGTTGGCAAACTGTGGCTCGCAAGCCACATGCGGCTCTTTGGCCCCTTGAATGTGGCTCTTCCACAAAATACCATGGCCTGGGTGAGTCTATTTTGAAGAACTGACGTTAGAAGAAGTTTAAGTTTAAAAAATTTGGCTCTCAAAAGAAATTTCAATCATTATACTGCTGATATTTGGCTCTGTTGACTAATGAGTTTGCCAACCACTGCCTTAGTGGATATATTGTTTGCACATACCTTCTCCCATTCAGTAAGTTGCTTTTTCATCTTGTTGATGATTTCCTTCACTTTGCAAAACCTGTTTAGTTTGATATAGTCCCATTTGTTTACTTTTGCTTTTGTTGCTTTTGCCTGAGTAGATATATCCAATAAGTTATGGCTAAGGCCAATGTCAAAGTTTTCTGCCTATGTTTTCTTCCAGTACGTTTATGGTTTCAGGACTTACATTTAATTCTTTAATCCATTTTGAGTTTATATTTGTATACTAGTGGCCCCGTACATGAAATTTATGCATGGGGGGGGAGGGGGAGGTTGTCCCTCAGCCCAGCCTTCACCCTCTCCAATCTGGGACCCCTCGGGAGATGTCCGACTGCTGGTTTAGGCCCAATCCCTATGGGGTCTGGCCTAAACTGACAGTCAGACATCCCTCTCGCAATCTGGAACCTCTGGCTCCTAACCGCTCACCTGCCCCCCACTGCCGGCCTTCTCACCCCAACTGCCCCCCTCACTGGCCTGCTCGTCCCCAACTGCCCCCCCCCCCTTGCGGGCCTGCTCACCCCCAACTTGCCCTCCCTCTTGCTGGTCTGATAGCCCCCAACTACCCCCCACTCTGGCCTGCTCGCCTCCAACTGCCCTCCCCCTGCTGGCCTGCTTGCCCCCAACTGCCCCCTCTGGCAGCCTGCTCGCCCCCAACTGCCCTCCCCCCACCAGCCCAGAAGGTCTTCTGATCTAATTAGCATATTACCCTTTTGTTAGTATAGATAGAGGTGTGGTGCATGGGTAGAGTCCGGCTGGTCTTCCCTGAAGGGGGTCTGGATCAGGGTGGGGGTCCCCTTGGGGGGCAGGGCCAGCCTGGGCGAGGGGCTGGGGCAGCTTGCAGGCTGGCCAAGCCCCGGCTTTGTCCAGAAGGTATCCGGAAGTTCTCCCAGTCTAATTAGCATATTATTCTTTTATTAGTATAGATGGTGTAAGACAATGGTCTACTTTTCGGGGGGTTTTTTTGGCATGCATTTGTCCAATTTTCCCAACACACTAAAGAAACTGTCTTATCCTATTATATATCTTTACCTCTTTTGTTGTTGATTAACTGACCACATATGTGTTTTTACTTTTGGGCTCTCTGTTCTGTTCCATTGATCTACATGTCTGTTTTTGTTCCAGTACCATACTGTTTTGATTACTGTCGCTTTGTGGTATAGTTTGAAATCAGGAAGTGTAATACCTCTAACATTGTTCTTTCTCAAGATTTCTTTGGCTACTCAAGGTCTTTTGTGGTTCCATATACATTTTAGGATTATTTGTTCTAGTTCTGTGAAAAGTGCCATAGGTATTTTGATAGGGATTGCATTGAATCTGTAGATTGCTTTGGGTAGTATGGACATTTTAATAATATTAATATCTCTAACCCATGAGTATGGCTTATCCTTCAATTTCTTTCATCAGTGTCTCTTAGTTTTTAGAGGAGGGTCTTTAATTTTTTTGGATAAATTTATTCCTAGGTATTTTTGCAATTGTAAATTGGATTGTAAAATATTTTTTGTGTAGTTTATTATTTGTCTTTAGGAAACTAATTTTCTGTTCTTCAACTCTACTGAATTTATTCACTAGTTCTAATAGTTTTTTGAGGGTATAACTTTAAAGTTTTCTATGTATAGTATAATATTCTCTGCAAATAGTGACAATTTTACTTTTTCTTTTCAATTTGGATGTCTTTTATTTCTTTTTATTCTCTGATTGCTGTGGCTAGGACTTCCAATAGTATGTTGAATAAGAGTGGTGAGAGTGGGAACCCCTGTCTTGTTCCTGATCCTAGAGAAAAAGCTTTCAGCTTTTCATCATTGAGTATGGTGTTAGCTGTGAGTTTTTTCAAATATGGCTGTTATTATGTTGAGGTATGTTTTTTTCTATACTAACTTTCTGGAGAGTTTTTATCATAAATGGATGTTGAATTTTGTTGAATACTTTTTCTGTGTCTCGTGAGATGATCTATAATTTTTATTTTTAAATTTATGTGGTGTATCACATTGATTTTCAGGTAGTGAACCATCCTTGCATCCTGGAACAAATCCCACTTGATCTTGGTGTATAATCTTTTTAATGTATTGTTGAAAATCAGTTTCCTCATGTTTTCTTAATAATTTTTGCATCTATGTTCATTGGGGATATTGGTCTGTAAGTTTTTAAATCTTCTTAAAAATTTTTATTGTTGAAAGTATTAGATATGTCCCCTTTTCCCCCCCATTGACTCTCACCAGCTTACCCCAGGCTTTCACCACACTATTATCTGTATTCATGGGCTATGCATATGTACACACAAGTTCTTGGTTGATCACCTCCCACTAACCCCCCTCCTATGAAGGTGGGTATATGGGATTAAAAAACTATGCTGTGGTAAAAAAGAGGGGGGTTCGTGGGAGGGGGATTTTGTATTTTACAACTTTGCCAATTTCAGTTATTAGACCTAGTAGTTTTTTAAAGCAGTCTTTTTTTTCCTTTTTTAAAAAATTTCTTTATTGATTAAGGTGTTACATGTGTGTCCTTATTCCCCCATTACTACCCCCCCATCATATATCCTTCTTCTCCCCCACACACACGCATACACATTCCCTCCAAGATGCTGTACTCTGTTCCATGCTTCCATGTCTCTGGATCCACTCTGTTCATCAGTTTATTTTGTTCATTACATGTCACATATGAATGAGATCATGTGATACTTGCCTTTCTCTACTGGTTTATTTCACTTAGTATAATACTCTCCAGGTCCTTCCATACTGTCTCAAAGGGAAAGAGATTGTTCTTTTTTACTGCTGCTTAGTATTCCGTTATAAATGTACCATAGCTTTTTTTATCCACTCGTCTACAGTTGGGCACTTGGGCTGTTTCCAGATCTTAGCTATTGTAAATTGTGCTGCTCTGAACATAGGGGTGCATACATTATTTCTGATTGGTGTTTCAGGCTTCATAGGATATATTCCTAGAAGTGGGATCACTGGGTCAAATGGCAGTTCCATATTTAATTTTTTGAGGGAACTCCATACTGTTGTCCATAATGACTATACCAGTCTGCATTCTCACCAGCAGTGTACTAGGGTTCCCTTTTCTCCACATCCTTGCCAGCCAGCACTTGTCACTTGTTAATTTGTTGATAGCAGCCATTCTAACAGGTGTGAGATGATACCTCATTGTCGTTTTAATTTGCATCTCTCTGATGATCAGTGACTTTGAGCATTTTTTCATGTCTCTTGGCCTTCTATATGTACAATTTGGAGAAGAGTCTATGTCCTTTGCCCATTTTTAATTGGATTGTTTATCTTCCTTTTATTAAGTTGTATGAGTTCCTTATATATTTTAGACATTAACCTTTTATCAGATGTATCATTGCCAAATATGTTCTCCCATACAGTGGGCTCTTCTTTCGTTTTGTTGATTGTTTCTTTTGCTGTGCAGAAGCTTTTTATTCTGATGTAGTCCCATTTGTTTATTTTCTCCTTAGTTTCCTTTGCCCTAGGAGATGTATCCGTAAACATATTGCCATGAGAGATGTCTGATATTTTGCTGCCTATGGTTTACACTACAATTTTTATGGTTTACCAACTTACATTAGGACTTTTATCCATTTTGAGTTTATTCTTGTGTATGGTGTAAGTTGGTGGTCTATTTTAATTTTCTTGCATGCATTTGTCTAATTTTCCCAATACCATTTATTGAAGAGATTGTCTTGACTCCATTGTATGCTCTTTCCTCCTTTGCCAAATATTAATTGAGCATAATGACTGGGTTCTCTGTTATGTTCCATTGGTCTATATGTCTGTTCTTGTGCCCGTACCAGGCTGTTTGATTTTGGTGACTTCGTAGTATAATTTGATGTCTGGTATTGTGATTCCTCCAACCTTGTTCTTCTTTCTCAAGAATGCTGCAGCTATTAGGGGTCTTTTTTGGTTCCATACAAATTTTTGGAGTATTTGTTCTAGAACTTTGAAATATGCTGTTGGTATTTTAATAGGGATTGCATTGAACCTGTAGTTTGCCTTGGATAGTATGGACATTTTAATAATGTTGGTTCTACCAATCCGTGAACATTGTATATTATTCTACTTGTGTATATCTTCCTCTATCTCTTTTTTCAACATCCTGTAGATTTCTGAGTGTAAGTCTTTTACCTCCTTGGTTAAATTTTATTCCTAGGTATCTTAATTTTTTTTGTTGCAGTGGTAGATGAGATTCTTTGTTTAATTTCTCATTCTGGGAATTCATTATTGGTGTACAAAAAAGCCATCGATTTTTGGGTGTTGATTTTGTATCCTGCTACATTGCCAAATTCATTTATTAAATGTAGTAGTTTTTTGGTGGAGTCATTAGGGTTTTCTATGTACAATATCATGTGATAATGAGAATTTTACTTCCTCCTTTCTAATTTGGATGCCTTTTATTTCTTCTTGTCTGATTGCTGTGGCTAGGACTTCCAGTACTATCTATCTATCTATCTATCTATCTATCTATCTATCTATCTATCTATCTATCTATCTATATCTATATATAGATATAAAATAGAGAAATATGCAAATTAGGTCAGGATGCTGTAACAGTCACAACCAGCTCAGGAGGAGGGGCCAGGTGTGGCCCTGAGCCTGAGAGAACAACATGCAAGCACAGCCCAGAGCCTGAGAGAAGAACACACAGGGGCACCTGCTCCGAGCCGCTGCGGTGCGGCTGGGGGCAGGCTCCCAGCACACACACACACACACACACACACACATACAGAGTACCTGCTCCGAGCCTCCACAGCCTGGCTGGGGGCAGGCCCCCAGTGGACACACACACACACACAGAGTGCCGGCTCCGAGCCTCCGCGGCGTGGCTGGGGGCAGGCTCCCAGCAGACACACACGCACAGCACCTGCTCCGAGCCTCCCCGGCGCAGCTGGGGGCCCACAGTGGACACACACACACACACAGAGCGCCTGCTCTGAGCCTCCATGGCACAGTCTGACATGCCCTTATCCTTCTCCCTATCTCATATCCTGGAATTATTGTTCCTTATTTTGACAGTCACTTGAGTGAACCAAGTAGCACCATCACATCCCAGTTAAAAGATCATCAATTACAGTGAAACTACACTTTCACTTCATCTCAGCCACTATTTCTAAGGCTGTACTCTGAGCCTTATCACCACCTGCAACTGCTAACATCAGAAATCATAGCATGGCCCTGGCCAGCCTTGCTCAGTGGTTAGAGCGTCCACCTGCCCACTAAAGGATCTCAAGTTCAAGGCACAAACCTGGGTTGCAGGTTTGATCCTCAGCCCTGTTCAGGGAAGATGCAGGAGACAACCAATTTATGTGTCTCTCTCATTTCGATCTCTCTCTCTCTCTCTCTCTCTCTCTCTCTCTCAGAATCAATGCAAAAATATTCTCTAGGGAGGATTAACAAACAAAAAAATAAATCATAGCATGTTGTCCCTGACATCCTATTATATGATTTCTTTTTTTTTTTTTTTCTGGCCTATCAATGATCTCCTCCTCCTCCTCCCCATTCATATTATTCTTTGCATAGGCTGGGCTGTGTGTTTACCTACATCAGTGGAGAAATAGAGCCCCCACTAGGTATTTCAAACAGATAGAATTTAATATTGGGAATTGGTTACCAAAGGGTTGGAAAGGAAAGGCTAGAAGAGGAGAAAAAAAAAAGTGAAGTTAGAGATTAATAGCTACAGGAAGCCATTCTCACTCTCATGGATGAGGGAGCCAGACCATGACCTGCTGAGGCTGCTGAGAACTTGTTGCTGCCATTGGAACGGTGCTGCCATGGAAGACTGCATCCTGCGGACTGCACTGCCTCTGCCCCTGCCCCTGCCCCTGTCCCTGTCCCCCGACCCCCCCCCCTCACCCCCGCTCCCACCCCTGCTGAGCCCAATGAGGAGCAGAGAGTGGAGCTTCTCCACTGCGTCCATGCTCTGCAGTGAGAAGTTAGCTTCCAGGGGCATCTAGGAAATGCAGTTTCCCCTGAACTACAGGAAAACACAGAAGGGCATCGATGGAGCTCTGAGCCAACAGACAAAACCTATCCTTTGCCTATTCGGCATTTATTCTCACCCTTTACCCTATATTAAACTTCCAGAAACAATAGCAGAAATTCACAAATACACCTTAAATAATTGAAGATGCTGTCACTTTCCCAAAAGAGAGGCACAAGGCCTCATCGGTCATTATTTCTATCTCTGGGTGATATGCTCCCATTTGAATTTTCTTAGAATAATGGTAATCATCAGTAATATTTCTTATCTATAATAATAAAAGCGTAATATGCTAATTAGACTGGACAGCTGAATGACCTTCCAGACATCATTTTGGATGTCCTTCTGGATGAAGCTGCAGCAGTGGGGGTGAGGCAGAGGCAGGGGTGATCAGGCATGCAGGCAGAGGCAGTTAGGTGTGATCAGGCAGACAGGCAAGCGATTAGGGGTGATCAGGCAGGCAGGCAGAGTGGTTAGGGGTGGTCAGGCAGGCAGGTAGAGGGGGTTAGGGGAGAGGAAGCAGGCAGGCAGAATGGTTAGGGGCAATCAGGCAGTCAGGCGAGTAATTAGGGGGTGATCAGGCAGACAGAGTGGTTGGGGCGATCAGGCAGGCAGGCAGAAGGGTAGGGGAGATGAGGCAGGCAGGCAAGTGATTAGGGGTGATCAGGCAGGCAGGCGAGTGGTTAGGGGCAATCAGGCAGGTAGGCAGAGGGGTTAGGGGTGATCAGGGAGGCAGGCAGAGTGGTTAGGGGCTATCAGGCAGGCAGGCAAGTGATTAGGTGTGATGAGGCAGGCAGGCAGAGTGGTTAGGGGTGATCAGGTAGGCAGGTAGGTGAGCAGTTAGGAGCCAGTGATCCCGGATTGTGAGAGGGTACAGGCTGGGCTGAGGGACCGCCCCCTCCCCTGCACGAATTTCATGCAGCGGGCCTCTAGTATTGAATAAGAGTGGTGAAAGTGGACATCCCTGTCTTGTTCCTGTTCTTAGGTGAAATGTTTTTAGTATTTGCCCACTGAATACGATGTTCTCTATAGGTTTGTTATATATGGCCTTTATTATGTTGAGATATGCTCCTTCTATTCCCACTTTGCTGAGAGTTTTTATCAAAAATGGGTGTTGGCCCCCCCCACCGGTTTGGCTCAGTGGATAGAGCGTTGGCCTGCGGACTCAAGGGTCCCAGGTTCAATTCCAGTCAAGGGCACATACCTTGGTTGCAGGCATATCCTCAGGAGGGGCTATGCAGGAGGCAGCTGATCAATGTTTCTCTCTCATCGATGTTTCAAACTCTATCCCTCTCCCTTCCTCTCTTTAAAAAAATCAATAAAATATACTTTAAAAAAATGGGTGTTGGATTTTATCGAATTGTTTTTCTGCATCTATTAATATGATCCTGTGATTGTTGTTTTTCAATTTATTCACTTGATGTATAACATATTTCTTGATTTGCAAATATTGTACCATCCTTGCATCCCTGGAAAAATCCCACTTGGTCATGGTGTGTGATCTCTTTAATATATTGCTGGATCCAATTTTCTAATACTTCGTTGAGGATTTTAGCACCTATGTTCATCAGGAATATTAGCCTGTAGTTCTCTTTCTTTGTAGTGTCTTTATCTGATTTTGGAATTAGGATAATGCTGGCCTCATAAAAAAAGCTTGGAAGTGTTCCTTCCTCTTGGAGTTTTAAAAATAGTTTGAGTAGTACAGGTGTTCTTCTTTGAATGTTTGGTAAAACTGCTCTGTGAAGCCATCCGGACCCAGGCTTTTGTTTGCTGGAAGTTTTTTTAATTATTGTTTCAATTTCATCAGTTATTGTTGACCTGTTCAGGTTTGCTGATTCTTCCTGATTCAGTTTTGGGCAATTGTATTTTGTAGGAATTTTTCCATCTCAGCCACATTGTCCAGTTTGTTGGCATATAGTTAGTTGTTCATAGTATTTTCTTAAAATCCTTTGTGGTGTCAATGGTTACTTTTCCAGTTTCGTTTCTGGTTTTATTTCTTTGGGTCCTCTTTATTTCTTGATGAGTATGGCTAATGGTTCATCAATCTTGTTTATCCCTTCAAAGAACCAGCTCTTGGTTTCATTTATTTTATTTTTTGTTTTTTTTAATTTATTTTTTATTGTTTAAAGTATTACAAATAGTAGTACATATATCTCCTTTTTGTATTGTTTTTTTAGTGTCTGTCATTTATTTCTTATCTAATTTTTATTATTTCATTCCTTCTACTTCCTCTGGGCTTTTCTTGTTGTCCTCTTTCTAGTTCTTTAAGTTTTAGGGTTAAATAGTTTATTATTTATATTTCTTCTTTTTTGAAAGAAGGTTGTAGTGCTCTGAAGACTGCTTTCACTGTGTCACATAGGTTTTGGATTGTTGTGTGTTCATTTTCATTTTTTTCCAGGAAGATTTTTATTTCTTTCTTGATCTTATTGGTAACCAATTCATTGTTTAATAATATGCTGTTTAACCTCCATGAGTTTGAATGTTTCAGGATGTTTTTACTGTAGTTCATTTTTAATTTCATTCCACTGTGATCTGACTTGGTTGAACTTGTAGAGACTTGTTTTGTGTCCAAACATGTGGTCTATCTTTGTGAATGATTCATTTGCACTTGAGAAGAATGTATATTCTGCAGCTTTGGGATGAAATGTTTTATAAATGTGAATTAAATCCATCTGATTCAGTGTGTCCTTTAGAGTCTCTGTTTCCGGGTTAAATTTTTGTCTGGGAGATCTATTTAATGAAGTCAGAGAGTGTTAAACTCCCCTACCATGACTGTATTGTTGTTCTCTCCCTTAAAGTCCTCTAGAAGTATTTTTTAAAAATATATGTAGTGGTTAGGTGCTCCTATATTGGGTACATATATGTTTACCAGGGTTATGATATGAATATTGCTACTCTAGCTTCATTTATTTTTTTTCATTTCCATAAGCATGAAAAACTTTTTTCCATCTCTTCACTCTCATCCTGTGTGAGTCTTTTATTCTGAGATGGGTCTCTTGTAGACAGCATATAGTTGGATCATGTTTTTTAACCCATTCAGTTACCCTATGTCTTTTGATTGGAGAATTAAATCCGTTTACATTTAAGGTTATTATTCATAGGTACTTTTTATTTCCATTTTAATTCTGTATGCCTAGGTTTCTCTCTCTAGTTTTCTCATTACAGCAATTTCTTAGGCATTTCTTGTAATGCTGGCTTGTTGGTGATTAACTTAGCCCTTTATTTCACCATCTATTTTGAATGATAGCCTTGCTGGATATAGTAACTATCTTGGTTTCAGGTCCTTGTTTTCCATTACCTTGAGTACTTCATGCCATTCCCTTCTAGCCTGTAGAGTTTCTGATGAGAAATTAGATGACAGTCTGTTGTGATCTCCTTTGTAGGTAACAGTTTGCTTTTCACTTGCTGCTTTTAAGATTTTCTTTGGCTTTAATTTTTGGCTTTTTAATTATGATATGTCTGGGCATGGGCCTGTTTAGGTTCTTCTTGCTTCAGACTCTCTGTGCCTCCTGAGCTTGTGTAACTTTTTCCTTTACCCGATTAGGGAAGTTTTCTGCTATTTTTTCTTCAAACACATTCTCTGTCCTTTGCTCCTTTTCTTCCTCTCTGGTGCATTTATTATGTGAATATTTTTACATTTCATGTTGTCCCAAAGCCTTCTTAAGCTGTTTCAAAATCTTAGCTATTGTAATAACACTGTTATGAACATGGGAGGGATGCATGTGTGCATATATTCTTTCTGATTGGTGTTTTGGGGATTTTAGGATATAATCCCAGAAGTGGGATCACTGAGTCTAAGGGAAGATCCATATCCAGTTAACTGCCAAAACGGAAACCATCCCTATTTCTTCCATATGCACTGGAATATTTACGAATTTAAGTTACTATAATTTTCTTTACAAACCCAGAGATGTCACTTACAAGTCTGATTTTAAAATTGGGCAACCAGAGATGATATGCGAGGTTTGCGGCTACAGACGCATATGACGCTGCTTGTGTCTATAGACCCTTATGGCCAACAAAGCGATATTTAATTTGTTGAGGAAACTCCATACTGTTTTCCATAGTGGCTGCACCAATTTGCATTCCCACCAGCAGTGAACTAGTGTCCCCTTTTCTCCACATCCTTGCTAGCACTTGTTGTTTTTGATTGGTTGATAATAGCCATTGTGACAGGTGTGAGGTGATATCTCCATGAGGTCTGAGTTTGCATTTCTCTGATGATTAGTAACTTTGAGCTTTTTTTTCACATGTCTCTTGGCCATTTGTATGTCTACTTTGGAGAACTGTCTATTCAGGTCTCCTGCCCATTTTTTAATTGGATTGTTTATCTTCCTTTTGTTGAGTTGTATGTGTACTTTATATATTTTGGGTATTAACCCCTTATCAGATATATTATTGGCAAATATGTTTTCCCATACAGTGGGGTCCCTTTCAATTTTGATGGTTGTTTCTTTTACTGTGCGGAAGCTTTTTATTTTGTTGTAGTCCCATTTGTTTACTTTCTTTTTAGTTTCCTTTGCACTAGGAGATGTATCCGTAAACAGATTGCTACTTGAGATGTTTGAGATTTTACTGCCTATGTTCTTCTCTAAGATATTTATGGATGAAACCTTACATTTAAATATTTTATTCATCTTGAGTTTATTCTTGTGTATGGTGTAAGTTGGTGGTATAATTCCATTTTTTTGCATATGTCTGTCCAGTTTTCCCAGGACCATTTGTTGAAAAGACTGTCTTTACTCCATTGTATGTTCTTGACGCCTTTGTCAAATATTAATTGAGCGTAATGGCTTGGATCGATTTCTGAGACCTCTGTTCTGATCCATTGGTCTATATTCCTGTTCTTGTGCTAGTATCAGGATGTTTTGACTTATAAGGGCTTTGTAGTATAGTTTGATATCCAGTATTGTGATCCCTTCTACTTTGTTCTTCTTTCTCAAGATTGCTGCAGCTATTTGGGGTATTATATGGTTCCATATAAATTTTTGGAGTATTTGTCCTAGTCCTGTGAAGTATGCCTTGGTATTTTAAAAGGAATTCTGTGAAATCTGTAGATTGCTTTGGGTAGTATAAACATTTTAATGATGTTAATTCTTCCAATCCATGAACATGGTATATGCTTCCTCTATACCTCTATTTGTTTGTATCTTCCTGTATTTTTTTTTTTTTTTTCAGTGTTCTGCAGTTTTCCAAGTACTGGTTTTTTTACCTCCTTGGTAAAGTTTATTTCTAGATATCTTTTGTTGTTGTTGTTGCAGTGGTAAATGGGATTGCTTTTTAAGTTTCTCTTTCTGAGAGTTCATTATTAGTGTAAAAAAGTGCCATTGATTTCTGGGTGTTGATTTTGCTTCCTGCTATCTTGCCAAATTCATTTATTAAGTCTAGTAATATCCTGTTGGAGTCTTTAGGGTTTTCTATGTACAATATCATGTCATCTGCAAATAATGAGAGTTTTACTTCCTTCTTACCAATTTGTCTGCCTTTTATCTCTTCTTCTCTGATTGGTGTGGCTAGAACTTCCAGTACTAGGTTGAATAGGAGTGGTGAAAGCGGACATTGTTGTTCCTATTCTTAATATAAATGATTTTAATTTTTGCTCATTGAGTATGATGTTGCTGTAGGTTTGTCATATATGGCCTTTATTATGTTGAGATATGATCCATCCCTCATCCCTCTGTTGCCACTTTACTGAGAGTTTTAATCAAAAAAGGGTTCTGGGTTTTGTTGAATGCTTTTTTTGCATCTATTGATATGATCGTGTGGTTTTATCTTTCAATTTGTTTATGTATCACATTTATTGTTTTGCAAATATTGTACCAACCTTGTATCCCTGGAATAAATCCCACGTGGTCATGGTATATGATCTTTTTAATATATTGTTGTATCCGATTTGCTGATCTTTTGTTGAAGATTTTAGCATCTGTGTTCATCAGGGATATTGGCCTATAATTTTCTTTTTTTTGTAGTGTCTTTATCTGGTTTTGGTTTTAGGATAATGATAGCTTCGTAAAAAGAGCTTGGAATACTTTTAGAATGATAGCTGTTAGTTCTTCTTTAATAATTGGTAAAATTCTCCTGTAAATCCTTCTGGTTCAGGACTTTTGTTTGCTGGAAGTTTTCTTATTACTGCTTCAATTCATCAATTGTTATTGGCCTCCTCAGATTTTCTGATTCTTCCTGATTGAGTTTTAGAATATTGTATGTTTCTAGGAATTTGTCCATTTTGCCTAGGTTGTTCAGTTTTTTTGGCATATAGTTGTTTGTAGTATTTGCTTACAATCCTCTTTATTTCTGTGGTGCCCGTTGTTATATCTCTTCTTTCGTTTCTGATTTTATTTTGGTCCTCTTTATTTCTTGATGAGTCTGGTTAAGGGTTCATCAATCTTATTTATCCTTTCAAAGAACCAGCTCTTGGATTTATTGAGCTTTTGTACTTTTTTGTTTGTTTGTTTGTTTGTTTGTTTTTAGTCTCTGTGTCATTTATTTCCACTCTGACCTTATCATTTCCTTCCCCCGGGTTTTTCTTGCTATTATCTTTCTAATTTATTTTGTTATAAGGTTAAATAGTTTATTAGTGCTTTTTCTTGTTTCTAGTGGTAGTCCTGTAATGCTGTGAACTTCCCTCTTAGTACTTCACCATATCCCTTAGGTTTGGGGTGGTTGTTCATTTTCATTTGTTTCCAGGAGGTTTTTAATTTCTTGCGTAACCCATTGTTTAATAACAAGCTATTTAGCCTCCTTATATTTAAGGGTTTTTGGTGTTGTTTTCATAGTAGTTGATTTCCCACTTCGTGTTACCTGAGAAGAAGCTTGGTATTATATCAATCGTCTTGAATTTGTATAGGCTTGTTTTGTGTCCTTACATGTGGTCTATCTTTGAAAATTTTTCCATGTGCACTTGAGAAGAATGTGTATTCTGTTGCTTTGGAGTGAAATGTTCTGTAAATATCGGTTAGATCCATCTGATCTAGTGTACCATATAAGGCCTCTCTTTCCTTGGTAATTTTTTATCTGAAAGATCTATCCAGTGATGTCATTGGGGTGTTTAAGTCCCCTACTATGTCTGTATTGCTGTCAATCTCTCCCTTAAAGTCCATCAAGAGTTTTTTTATGTACTTGGGTGCTCCTATATTGGGTGCATATATGTTTACCTTTAGTATTATGAAGCGGCCTTCTTTGTCTCTTGCTGTGGCCTTTCTTTTGAACTCTATTTCATCTGATATGAGTAATGCTACCCCAGTTTTTTTTTTTTCCTTTCCATTTGCATGGAATATATTTTTCCATCCCTTCACTCTCAATTTGAGTGTATCTTTAGTTCTTAGGTGGATATCTTATAGACAACATATACATGGGTCATGTTTTCTTATCCATTCAGTCATCCTATGTCTTTTGATTGAAGCATTTAATCCATTTATGTTTATACTTACTATTGTTAGTTATGTATTATCATTTTTATTTTCTTTATGCCTATGATCCTCTCTCCTTTACTTCTTCTTTAAGCAGTCCTTTTAACATTTCTTTCATTCCTGGTTTGGTGGTAATGTACTTTTTAAACTTTTTTCCTCTGGAAAGCTTTTTATTTTTCCTTCAGTTTTAAATGATAGCCTTGCTAGATACACTAGTCTTGGATTTAGGCCCTTGCTTTTCATTACTTTGAGTACTTCATGCCAGTCCCTTCTGGCCTGAAGTGTTTTTATTGAGAAGTCAGCTGACATTATAATGGGAACTCCTTTGTAGGTAATTTTCTGTCTCTTTCTTGCTGCCTTTATGATTCTTTCTTTATCTCTAATGTTTGCCATTTTAATTATGATGTGTCTACAGGTGGTTCTCTTTGGGTTCCTCTTGATTGGGCCTTTCTGTGCCTCCTGAACTTGTATACTTTCCTTCACCAGGTTGGGAAGTTTTCTATCATTATTTCTTTAAACAGATTCTCTGTTCCTTGCTCTCCCTCTTCACCTTCTGTTATTCCTATAATGTGGATGTTGTTACATTTCATCTTGGCCCAGAGCTCCCTTAAGCTATCTTCCTGCTTGTCAATTTTTTTTTCTATTTGCTGCTCTAATTGGGTATTTATTTCTACCTTGTCTTCCAAATCAGCGGTCACCAACTGGTGGTCTGTGGACCACTGGTGGTCCATTAGGTCCGAAAGGTTGGCAACTGCTGGTTTAAGGAAAACTTTGGAGCAGCAGTTGCCAACTGGTGGTCCGCGGACCACTGGTGATCTGTGAGGTTTGAAAGGTTGGCAACCATTGTTCCAAATCACTGATTCAATCTCTGCTTCATTCAGTCTTCTTTTAATACCTTTCAGTGAGTACTTGATATCAGATATATCATTCTTCATTTCTGTCTGGTTGTTGTTCATGGCCTCTATTTCCCTTTACATAATGTTGTAATTTGCATTAAGTTCCTTAAGCATCTTTATAACCATTGTTTTGAACTCTATGTCCTATAGGTTGTTTGCCTCCATTATATTTAGTTCTTTTTCTGGAGATTCCTTCTTTTCTCTCATTTGAGGATTGTTTCTTTGTTTCCCCATTTTAGCTGTCTCTCTGTATTTGTTTCTATGTGTTAGGTAGAACTGTTATGCCTGCCAGTCTTTGTGGGATGGCCTAATGTAGAATTTGTCTTGAGGGATCTAGTGGTGCAGTCTCTTAATTCACCTGAGCTGGATGCTCTCATAATGCTCCTGTGTGCTTTATTTAGGCTCTCCTATTATAATTGGGACTTGATTGTTGATGTCCCATTCATGGGAGGGATCTCTCCTCCAACTTGCTGCCAGTGAGGTTCAACCCCCATGTCATCATGCCAACTATTATACAGGTGCTTACAGAACAGAATAAGACACAACAGAGCCAAACTAAAAACACCACGAAAATCAAGCTGCTCTATGCAACAACAACAGAAAAGACCCAAAAGGAAACAGAAGAGAAAGCAAAGCTTAAAAAAAAAAAAAAAGAATACTAAAAGACACGCAACCAAAGAATTAGAGGGGTTGTAAAGAAAAAAGGAAAAGAAGATGAAGAAATGGCTATATGGAAGCAAGGAGGAAGCTAAATGAACTATTATAGGAGGAAGGAAGAAACAGGAAATAAATGAAATAATAATAAATTAAAACGTAACAATGGTATATTGAGATATAGATAGGAAAAGTAAGACAAAATAAATGAGAAAAAAGAATAACAAAAAATCAATAATAATAATAGTCTAAAGTAGAATAGAATAAAAGGAAAGAGAAATTAGAGATATGCAAGAAAAAAGAAAGGGGGGATGGCACAAAAAAAGAAAAACAAAATACACACATACACACACAAAGAAAGACCTTTGGCTCCGCTATTTGTGGGCTCGCTGGATTTTGCTCTGTTGTGAATCTGGTCCCTTGGTGTGTCTTTCCTGGGCCTCCTGGGAGCTGCTCTAGTGCAGGTGAATGTAAGTCACTTTCACTTTTTGACCCTGAGCATCCTGATTGAGGTTGGAGAGGTCGAAGGCCCTAGTAGTCCAGTGGTTGTTTACCTTGAGTCTCATGCCTTAATTGTCCCTATTCTGAGCTATTCTTCTTTACCCCATAGAGCTAGTCCCCAGCTTTCAACTACCGGAGCTCAGGCCTGCTGGCTTTTGCCTTGCTGGGTGGTCCGTGCTGTGTCCAAAATTAGTCTGGGTGGTGGTGAGGCTGAGTACCTAGCTGCTGCTGCTCCCACTTCAATATGGCATGGTTTCTGAGCCAGAGTTGCACCAGACTGGGGAATCCTCTTCTGGCATTTTAAGTCTCTTAATCTCATAGAATCTGTTCCTTCATCAACTTTATCAGCTCATGTGGAGACCAAGTCCTGCTACTGGAGAACACTATGGGGACACTGCATTGAGGCAGGCTGCTGGCAGCTGTAGCGAGTGCCAAGAGCAACCACCTTTTCTCCCCAAAGTGGCTGTGGGCTTAGGCTGATGGTGCTAGAGAAGGACCCTGGAGAGAGGGAGAAGAGGAGCAGCATCTCCTACTCTTCCTCTATGCCTTGAAAATGCCCCTCCAGTGGCAACTCTGGCTTACCACCTGACCCAGGAGCACTCAAGTAGCCTCTCTGCCCTCCTGTGCTCATTGAGCCTCCTAGGGCTTCGCCAAACCCTTCTGGCATGGGTTGGCTCAATTCTGCAGCCTTCGTTTTAAATTTTACTTTGACTAAATATTGGTATTCTAGCTTTCTTTTTGTTTCCATTTGCATGAAGTATGCTTTTGCATCCCTTCACTTTGAGTCTGTATATTTTTATCTGAAGTGAGTCTTTTATAGGCAGTATATGCATGGGTGCTGGTTTTTTCATTTTTTTAAATCTGTTCAGCCATCCTATATCTCTTGATTGGAACATTTAGTCATTTTACATTTATAATAATTACCAGAGGCCCGGTGCACAAAAATTGTGCATGAGTATGGTCCCTAGGCCTGGCCTGCGATCAGGGCCATCTTCCCCAGCTGCCAGCAGCTGGCCCTGTCCCGCCACCCAACCCTGGCTCCCGTTCTCCATTGGGTGATCCGAGTCTGCTGGCGGGGGGGGGGGGGGGCGAGGGGGGGGAGGAAAGGGGGGAGAGGGACCAAGAGGTCGGCCATTCCCACCCGCTTGCCGACCCCACCTCCGCTGCAGATCTTCCTCTGTGTGTGGAGCGACCAGCAAGGCAGGGGCCTTGGTTTGGCGCTCACTATGTCCCCCACCACCCAGCCCCAGTTCCTCCTTCGCCATCGGGGGATGGGAGCCTGCCAGCCAGAGAAAATGACTGAGAGGTGGTCAGTGCGTCTAATAGTGACTGGTCCAGCAGTTGTTCTGGTTGTTCCACTGTTAGTGTCAATTTGCATATCACCTTTTTATTATATAGGGTGGGTAGGTATATAATTATTGGCATTTATTGTTTTCTGATCATTTTTGTCATCCTATGTTCCTTTCTTCCTTGTACATCGATGACTTTCTTTAGTGCTTTTCTTGGGTTCCTTTTTCTTTATTTTTTAATGTGTGTATTAGAGTCTTTTCTTTTTAGTTTATGGTTACAAGATTCATATATAACAAGCTCTGTATATAGCAGTCTATTTTAAATGGTTGGTCTATAAGTTTGAATGCGTTCTAAAACCATTGTATTTTTTAACTTTGCTTGCTATATTTGTTTTTGACATCATATCTTACGTTTTTTATGTTGTGTGTCCCTTAATTTGTTACTGTTGTATCTCATGCTTTTACTTCTTTTTTCCCCTTTATTGATTAAGGTATTACAAATGTGACCTTATCCTCCCATTGCCCACCACATCCCCAGTCCTGCCCTCACCCTCACCCCCTGTTGTCTGAATCCATTGGTTGTGCCTATATGCATGCATACAAGTCCTTTGGTTGATCTCTCCATCTTACCCCCACCATCCCCTACCTTCCCTCTGAGGTTTGAGTATCTGATTGATGCTTCTCTGTCTCTGTATCTGTTTTTGTTCATTATAAAAGAGTGAGATCATGTGCTATTTATCTTTCTCTAACTGACTTATTTCACTTAATATAATGCTCTCCAGTTCCATCCATGCTGTTGCAAATGGTAGGAGTTCCTTCCTTTCACAGGAGCAAAGTAATCCATTGTGGAGATGTACCAAAGTTTTTTAATCCACTCATCTGAAGATGGCCCTGATTCCAAATCTTAGCTATTGTAAATTGTGCAGCTATGAACACAGGGGTGCATATATCTTTTCTGATTGGTGTTCGTAGTTTCTTGGGATATATTCCTAGAAGTGGGATCACTGAGTCAAACGGAAGTTCCATTTTTAGTTTTTTGAGGAAACTCCATACTGTTCTCCACAGTGGCTACACCAGTCTGCATTCCCACCAGCAGTGCACAAGGGTTCCTTTTTCTCCGCATCCTCGCCAGCACTTGTCATTTGTTGATAATAGCCATTCTGACAGGTGTGAGATGGTACCGCATTGTTGTTTTGATTTGCATCTCTCTGATGATTAGTGACTTCGAGCATGTTTTCATGTGTCTCTTGGCTTTCTGAATGTCCTCTTTCGAAAAGTGTCTATTTAGGTCATTTGCCCATTTTTTGATTGGGTTGTTTATCTTCCTTTTGTTACATTGTATGAGTTCCCTATAAATGTTGGAGATTAAACTCTTACCAGAGATAACATTGGCAAATATATTCTCCCATGCAGTGGGCTTTCTTATTGTTTTGTTGATGGTTTCTTTTGCTGTGCAGAAGTTTTATATTTTGATGTAGGACCATTTGTTTATTTTCTCTTTAGTTTCCATTACCCTAGGAGCTGTATCGGTGAAGCTATTGCTTCAGCATATATCTGAGATTTTGCTGCCTGTGGATTCCTCTAATGTTTTTATGATTTCTCCCCTTTTGTTTAACTCCTTTATCCATTTTGAGTTTATTTTTGTGTATGGTGTAAGTTGGTGGTCTAGTTTCATTTTTTTGCATGTATCTGTCCAATTTTTGATCCCTCCTACTTTGTTGTTCTTTCTCAGGATCCCTGCAGCTATTGAGGTTCTTTTTTTATTCCAGATTAATTTTTGGAGAGTTTGTTCTAGGTCTGTGAAATATACTATTAGTAATTTAATGGGGAATGCATTGAATCTATAGATTGCTTTGGGTAGTATGGACATTTTCCAAGAACACAGTATGCTCTTCCATCTATTTATGGCTTCCTCTATCTCTTTTTTCAGTGTCCTGTAGTTTTCTGAGTAGAGGTCTTTTACCTCCTTAGTCAAGTTTATTCCTAGGTATCTTAATTTTTTTGGTGTGATGGTAAATGGGATTGTTTTCTTAGTCTCTCTTTCTGTAAGTTCACTGTTGGTGTATAGAAATGCCATAAATTTCTTGGCATTAATTTTGTATCCTGCTACATTGCCAAATTCATTTATTAAGTCTAATAATTTTTTGATGGAGTCTTTAGGGGTTTTTATGTAGAGTATCATGTCATCTGGGAATAATGACAATTTTAATTCTTTTTTTTTTTTTCAATTTGGATGCCTTTTATTTCTTCTTCTTGTCTGATTTTGGCTAGCACTTTCAGTGCTATGTTGAACAGGAGTGGTGAAAGCAGGCATCCCTGTCTTGTTCCTGTTCTTAAGGGAAATGGTTTTAGTTTTTGCCCATTGAGTAAAATATTGGCTGTTCGTCTGTCATATACGGCTTATATTATGTAGAGGTATGATCCTTCTATTCCCACTTTGCTGAGCGTTTTTATCAGAAAAGGGTGTTGGACTTTGTCAAATGCCTTTATATATCAATTAAAAGTGTCTATTTAGATTTGTTTATCTGATGTATCACGTGTATTGATTTGTGGATATTGTACCATCCTTGCTTCCCTGGAATAAATCTCACTTGGTCATGGTGTATGATCTTTCTAATTTAATGCTGGATTCGGTTTCCTAGAATTTTGTTGAGGGTTTTAGCATCTATGTTCATCAGGGGTGTTGGCCTGTAATTTTCTTTGTGGTGTCTTTATCTGGTTTTGGTAGTAGGTTAATGTTGGCTTCATAAAAAGAGCTTGGGAGTGTGCCTTACTCTTGAATTTTTTGGAATAGTCTGAGAAGGATTCGTTTTAGTTCTTCTTTGAATGTTCAGTAAAACTCCCCTGTGAAGCCATCTGTTCCAGGGCTTTTGTTTGCTGGAAGCTTTTTGATTACTGTTTCAATTTCATCAGTAGTTATCGGCGTATTCAGGTTTTTTTATTCTTCCTGATTGAGTTCTGGGAGCTTGTATTTTTCTATGAATGTGTCCATTTCATTGAGGTTGTCCAGTTTGTTAGAGTAGAGTTGTTCGTAGTGTTTTTTTACAGTCCTTTGTATATCTGTGGGTTCAGTTGTTACTTTACCTCTTTCATTTCTGATTTTTTTTTGGGGGGGGGGGGTCCTCTCTCTTTGTTTCTTGGTGAGCCTGGCTAGAGTTTCATCAATCTTGTTTATCCTTTCAAAGAAACAGCTCTGGGTTTCATTGATCTTTTTTGTTTGTTTGTTTGTTTTTTGGTCTCTATGTCAATTATTTCTGCTCTAATCTTTATTGTCTCCTTCCTTCTGGATACTGCGGGCTTTTCTTGTTGCTCTCTTTCTAATTCATTAATTTGCAAGGTTAGATAATTTATTACCATTTTTTTCTTGTATTTTTTTGAGATAGGCCTGTAGAGCTATGAACTTCCCTCTTAAAACTGCTTTCATTGTGTCCCATAGATTTTGGATTGTTGTGTTTTCATTGTCATTTGTTTCCAGGATGCTTATTATTTCTTCTTTGATCTCTTTCGTAACCCAGTCATTGTTTAATAGCATGCTATTTAGCCTCCAAGTGTTTGATTTTTTTTCATTGATTTTATTGTAGTTGATTTCTAGTTTTATGCCATTGTGATGTGAGAAGATACTTGTTATGATTTCTATCCTCTTGAATTTGAAGAGACTTTGCCTGTGTCCTAATATGTAGTCTGTATTTGAAAATGTCCCATGCACGCTGGAGAAGAATGTATATTCTGTGGCTTTGGGGTGAAGTATTCTGAAGATGTTAATTAAGTCCATCTGATCTAGTGAGTCATTTAGGATTGCTGTTTCTTTGCAAACTATAAAATACATATAAAATATCTATACACATAAATGAATGACCAAAAGTGCTAAATTCAAAAATATACATGATTACTTTCTTATCATGGGGAATAATGGTAATTACACTATACAATACTAGAGGCCCGGTGTACGGTGGTCCAGCTGGCTCGCCCCAGTTAGAGCCGATGGTGCCAGACCAGTGGGGAGAAGGGGACGCTGGAGGTTGGCCGGCCAGCCCTACCCCCGATCAGTGTTGGGGTGGCTGATCAGGGGTGGGGCAGGTTGGGGGGAGGGGCCGCAGGCTTTTGGCCGGCTGGCCCTGCCCCCTGGTCAAACTCCCAAACTTCTGGTCAAAGGGACAATTTGTATATTAGCCTTTTATTATATAAGATGGTCTCTATGAGCTTGTAAAATATAAAGGTTTACAGCTGAAGTATTTTAAGTATTTTTAAAAATTCTAACAGAGCTTTAAATTTTAATGTTCTAATTTTGCTATATATTCTTTTTGTATTGAATCTGAATAGTATATTCTGCAGCTATATATAAAAAATAAATACCCTGAAAAACATTGATTTTTAAAATCTAATTTTCAGTGCATCATACTTACAAATTTTACTAATTTGTATCAACATCAGTTTAGCTGTGTCTTTAAAACAAACAAATAGACATGTGTTAAGTAACTATTTTTTCTTATGCATGAATAGATAGAAACACTGAAATTTTAAATATTTTTCTTTAGCTTCTTATTAACTCTCCATTTGGGGGTATAATCTAAGGCTTTGGATTATTACTATGCCAGTTGAACTTGTTTTACTGAGAGAGAGTATAATTATCTAGAAATATTTATTATGTGCCTAGAATATGTTGCAATCCTGCTTCTCCTTTGAAAATCATCACTTTAAGGTATAGTAGTGTATAATAATGACACATTGTAATTTTAACAGATATGCTCATTTTTTTTTTATTTTTATTTTTTAGAAACTGTCATGGAGTTCCTTGAGAAACTATCTGACAAACTTTCAGAAAGGTTTGTTTTTATTCTACTCTTTAGAATATATGTTATTTATTTTTTGTGTGTTTTTTTAAAGACTTGATTGGTGAAATATTAGCAAATGAGCTATTAAGAATGTAAGTATTGGAATATTGGGTCAGATCTGTGGACTATTGAGTAGGAGGTTAAATGAAATATGAGATATACTTTGAAAGCACATAGTTGTTTTCCTAAGATGACAACCTTGAAAACTTAGCCCATCCCCATTGATTAATTATTTGTCTTTAGGAAATCTTTGATATGTAACTTAAAAAATGTTCAACCCTAGCTGGTTTGCCTGAGTGGATAGAGCCGAAGGGTCCCAGGTTTGATTCTGGCCAAGGGCAGGTACCTCTGTTGCAAGCTCCTCCCCGGCCCATCGCTATTTCTCTCTGTCTTTCCCTCTCTCCACTATTTTTAAAAATCAATGGAAAAATATCCTCAGGTGAGGATTAAAAAACAAACAAAAAATTTCCAAATGTTTTTGAAACTATATGTTTTAGTTTGTACCATCAATTTTATGAGAAGTTTAAAAAATAGAAATTTTTTCCTTTGGCCTAAATATTGGCAGCAGATGTGGTAAATTGATCTGTATTTTGATTTTGTGTATTTAAGAATGCTCTGCTTCACATTTGTAATTTCAAGCTGAAGTGTTTTTCTCTCTACTCTGAGTCCCTTTGTTATATTCTTGCCTTCCCTTTTTCCCAGTGCCCAGTTTCTTTGGTCATGCCATGTGTCCTTTACTAGCACTCTTCGAGTGCTTTGTTGAGGGCAGAATTCTAGTAGGTGTCATATACCTAGGGTTCCAGGAAGAGACAGATTAGGTTTGTAAGAGAGGGTCATGTTCCAGAAAAAGTCAAGAACCGTACGATTTCACTCATATGTAGGATATAAAACTGAAAACAACAAATAAATAACAAACAAAAATTCATAGACACAGACAACAGTATGGTGGTTACCAGAGGGAAAGGGGGAGGTAGTAAAGGGTAAAGGAGGTCAAATATATGGTGATGGAAGGATATTTGATTTTGGGTAGCAGCAAACTCACAATATACAGATGACAAATAGAATAGTACACTTGAAACCTATATAATTTTATTAACCATTGTCACCTGAATCCTATATAATAAAAGCCTAATATGCTAAGTGTCCAGTCGACCTGTCAGCCATTCAACCAATCAAAGCATAATATGCTAATGATATGATAAGGCTGCTCAACCACTCGCTATGACACGTACTGACCACCAGGGGCCAGATGCTCTGACCAGTAGGTTAGCTTGCTGCTGGAGTCCAGCTGATCAGGACTGAGAGAGATGGGCTGGACATGCCCTGGAGCCCTCCCACGGTCCCTCCCCAGCTGGCCAACCTCCCGTGTTCCTCTTTGGCCCTGATCATGCACCAGTGGGTCCCTCGGCCTGGCCTGCACCCTCTCACAATCTGGGACCCCTCGTGGGATGTTGCAGAGCTGGTTTCAGCCTGATCCTGCAGGCCAGACCGAGGGACCCCACTCATGCATAAATTCATGCACCGGTCCTCTAGTAAATTTAATAAAAAAGAAAGAGGAAAGAGGGTCATGTTCTCTTATTTCTTTCTTATAATGCTGTCTAAAATTTTATTTACCACCCTAGCTGGTTTGGCTCAGTGGCTAGAGCATCGGCTTGCAGACTAAAGGGTCCCATATTTGATTCTGGTCAAGGGCACATGCCCGGTTGCAGGCTCTATCCCAAGTAAAGGGCATGCAGGAGGCAGTCAATCAATGATTCTCTCTGATTATTGATGTTTCTATCTCTCTCTCTCTCTCTCCCCCTTCCTCTCTGAAATCAATAAAAATATATTTTAAAAATAAAATAAAATTTTATTTGCCTTTTTGACTGTACCAATATGTTAAATTTTAGCTTAAATATCCATTTTCTATTATAAACTCATACCTTAAGACCCAATCCTCTCTAATTTGCATTATATTTATAAATTCTAAACTTTTTTTAATCCAGTGAACCACTATGGCTTTGATATAATGAAGATGAAGAGTTAATTATGCAGTTATTTGAGAATTTATTCTACTTTGCTTTGTTGGATAAGTGTTAGTATTCTTTCCCTACTAATATGTAGATTAGATTATATTTTGAGCAAACATCCTCAGATTTTTAGTTATATATAGGAATTAATACTAACAGAAACTTCATATTCCACAGATATTAAGCATGCATTTGATTATTGTCCAGCTAGTGTTTTTCTGTAGAGGAAAAATTATAAGTAGTAATCTTAGATATAATCTTATGGTAATATTTCATGCAAAGTAATTTTAGTTTCTCACCTTTTTAAGATATAACAAAAAAAGTAGAGATTTAAAGTTTGCAGAATAATATTTTTTATGTTTCTATTACATTGCTAATTTTTCCAAGTTTTAATACTTTTAAGACATGTATCTGTTGGGCCCGACTGGCATGGCTCAGTGGTTGAGCATCCACTTATGAACCTGGAGGTCAGGGCTTGATTCCCGGGCAGGGCACATGCTTGAGTGGTGGACTCCATCCCCCCAGTAGGGGGGTGCAGGAGGCAGCCAATCAGTGATTCTCTACCATCATTGATATTTCTATCTTTCTCCAGCTCTCTTCCTCTCTGAAACCAATAAAAATATACATATATTTAAAAACACAGACATGTATATGTCAGAATGCTTTTTTAAGATAGAAATTGCCAATTGCCATCATTTATTAATCTGTATAATAAGAGCCTAAGTGACCATTACAGCAGAATGACCAGAATGACCAGCTGCTATGATGCGTACCAGGGGGCAGATGTTTAATGCAGGAGCTGTTCCCTGGTGGTCAATGCACTCACACAGGGAGAGTGCCATTCAATCAGAAGCTGGGATCACGGCTAGCGAGCACAGCAGTGGTGGTGGGAGCCTCTCCTGCCTCCATGGTAGCGCTAAGGAGCAGCAAGCAGGTGGGCAGTAAGGAGCAAGGGGTCCTGGACTGCAAGAGGGATGTCTGTGCCGGCTTAGGCCAAGTCCCCGGGAGCGGGCCTAAGCCAGCAGGTGGACATCCCCCTAGAGGTCCCAGACTGCGAGAAAGTGCAGGCCAGGCTGAGGGACTTCCTCCACGCCCCCACCCCAGTGCACGATTTCATGCACCAGGCCTCTAGTGGATCTATATTGCTTTCTCTTCTAACACATGTAATACTTGTTTGTTTATATTTGCACCACAAATTACTTCAATTTTATTGTGAATATTGGAATGTAAGGTAAGCACACTGGTTTTTTGGTTACATATTTACTAAAATTTTATTCTAACAATTAATGACAAACCTGTTTTACAGAACTCTAAAAGATTTTGAGATTATACGAGGAATGAAAATGAAACTAAATCCTCAAAATTCTGTAAGTAACTATGCTGGAATATTTTTATTATAACATAAACTGTCTATCCACTTTTTTGTTTCTATAGTCTGACCCATTATCTGGTTTCTTAAGTGGACTTGCCTACCGAAGTAAAGTGTACAGATGACTGTTATTTTGCTAGATACAGCTCCAACCATAAATTAAGAAATTGATATGCTACTCTAGAAATAGGTGAATTTAATAGCATTAATCTCTTTCTGAGTGGCAGCATCTGGGAAGCTGATACAACAACACTGACAGAACAATGGCACAGACAACCCAGCAATCCTATAGCACCCTCAAAACATATGGGAAGCAGGATCCTAATACCTGGAATTCTATCACTCTCAGGGCACCCCGATCACTTGGCCAGCATTCTCACCATAAGGACATGTTAGTTTGTATTATAACATCATGTGATCCTTTGATCTTGGGATTGAAAAAAACACAAGTATTTTTAGAATGGGTATACTTTGTCATTCATATTGATTTGAGTTTCACAAATTAGCAAACAAGTAAACTGCATTGATAATTCTTCATTATCTATCACTGATGGTTAAAATTGTCACCTGCCAGATCAAGCAAACACTGAGGCTCCATTAAGGCTGCTTCAAACAGAGAAGCCAACTTTCAACAGAATGGAGGAAGCCATTGCATGAGTGTATATTAACATACATATACACTGAGTGGCCAGATCATTATGATCTCTGAACACACACACACACACACACACACTAGAGGCCCAGTGAATGAAATTCATGCACGGGGGGGGGGGAGAGGAGCGTGGCGCGAGGTGTGTGTCCCTCAGCCCAGCCTGCACCCTCTTTAATCTGGGACATCCCTCTCACAATCTACGACTGTTGGCTACCAACTGCTCACCTTCCTGCCTGCCTGATTGCCCATAACCGCTTCTACCTGCCAGCCTAATCATCCCCTAACCACTCCCCTGCCAGCCTGATTGACGCCTAACTGCTCCCCTGCTGGCCCGATTGCCCCTAACTGCCCTCCCCTGCAGGCCTGGTCCTCCCCAACTGCCATCCCCTGCAGGCTTGATCACCCCCAACTGCCCTCCCTTGCAGGCCTGGTCTCCCCCAACTGCCCACCTCTGCTGGCCCAGTCACCCTTAACTACCCTCCCTGCAGGCTTCATCACCCCCAACTGCCCTCCCTTGCAGGCCTGGTCTCCCGCAACTGCCCACCTCTGCTGACCTGGTCACCCCTAAGTGTCCTCCCCTGATGTCCTGATCGCCCACCACTGCCATCATCTGCAGGTATCTTGTGGCAGCCATCTTGTGTCCACATGGGGGCAGCCATCTTTGTGTGTTGAAGTGATGATCAATTTGCATATTACTCTTTTACTAGATAGGATTAGAGGCCTGGTGCATGAATTCGTGCATGGGTGGGGTCCGGCCAGCCTGGCCAGGGGGAGGGGACATGGGCGGTTGGCTGGCCTGCCTGCTGGTCGAACTCCTGGTTGAGGGGACAATTTGCATATTAGCCTTTTATTATATAGGAAGGAGGATATACATTGAGTGGACAGATTATTATAATCTGGCCACTCAGTGTATATGTGTGCACATATATATTATGTCAACTAACCAACAAAGATATACTGGATTTTCCTGGAAACGTCAGACTCAGACATATGAATCAAATATTTCAATGCCTTTATTCACCAAAACCAAGGATCAGAAACAAAACAACATATACCTTTAGCATATCACAATAAAGTTATAGACTCAAAGATAATGGGTCAGACTATAGAAACAAAAAAATTAAAATGTGTTGCCAAAAGCTAATTTATTAAAAGCTAATATGACTTGAAACTATCCTCCCTAGACATTTTTTTTAATGTGTTTTTATTGATTTCAGAGAGGGAGAGAGAGAAAGAAACATAAATGATGAGATAAAATCATTGATCAGCTGCCTCCTGCACATTTCCTACTGGAAATGGAGCCCACAACCCAGGCATGTGCCCTGACCGGATATTGAACCCTAACCTCCTGGTTCATGGGTTGACACTCAACCAATGAACCACACTGGCTAGGCTCTGATAAGTGAGTCAACAATCTGATGTTTATATAGTTGTTGATGAAGGTTATTTGGCACACATTTATTTGTTAAATGCCCATCTTCTCACAAAGAATGTGTTTTGGTGAATGGTTCCACTATTCACTCTCTTCCCCAAGATGGAACAAGGACTTACTTTAGACCCGTGGTTCTCAAAGTGTGTTTTCTGGACCAGAAGCAGTAGCATCACCTGGGAACTTGTTAGAAGTATAAATTCTCCAGCCCCATCTGAGGCTCACTGAGTCTTAAGTCCCACAGTCTTGTGTTTCAACAAGCCCTCCACATGACTTTCCCCCAACTCTTTATAATCAGTTGTCAAGTCCTATAGATTCTACCTTCTTGAGAACTCCATGTTCCCTACTCTTCAGGCTCATTGCTACAGTCCTGGTTGAGGTCATTATTGCTACTTCTCACCCATATTGTTGCCAAACTGGTTTTCTAGCCTTTTGTCTGGCCCCTGTCAAAACCATCCTGGATTCTGAGTGCTGCCTAGCAATGTACCTAGCTCAGTGTTAGACACATAGTAGGTACTCAGCACCTATCTGAAATAGAAATGAATGAATTAATCACCACCGGAGGGATTTTTCTAAAAAGCAAATCTGATCTTGTCACTCTCTTGTTTAACATTTTTCTGTCACTCCATGTAATTCTTCCTGTTTCTTAGCTTTTTTCCATCAAGCCTTTGGTGATTTTGACCCTACCTGCTTCTCTAGCCTTATTTTCTGCTGTACTTCTCAGCCAAGTTAGCCCTTTGCTCTCTATGAATATCTGGATGGTGCTTTTGCACTCTCTTCACTTACTTTAGCTTTGATTTCCCTTGTTCTTTAATTCTTTTGTTCTTTAATTTAACTGACATTTATGTGCCAGCAACTATGATAGTTAGCTTCCAATAATTCATAAATACTATACAGAGGCATTCCTTTCCCCCTTTCTCATCTGGATTAAGTGATCCTATTCTTCAAAACTCAACTCACCTCCAAATATTTCCTGATCCCATTGTGATTTAAATATCTTTCTCCTAGGCTCTGTGTCACATGGTACAACATCACAGATAGGATATACCATTTGTTTCAATGCTCTCAGATTGTTGACTCACTTATCTTTCTACTGCCTGCAATATCATTGGCCCCTTGGCACGAGTCATGTCTTTTTTTTTTTGTATCATTAGAGCCTGCACTCTCTACTAGCAGATAGTAAATGATCATCTGTTGGAGGAAATATGTGCCAGGAACTGAACACTCAGGAACTAGAAAAATAGAATAAACCTGCAAGTATCTTACGTTGGTGTACGTCCATGGTAGACATATGATTATGGAATATGAGAAAGGATACCTTATTGTTTAAGGAGATAATATCTAAAGTGAAATTTGAAGGGTAATGGTAATAAGGATAGAAGCTAACATTTGCACAGCTCTTACTCAATGCCAGGTGTTCTGTTTAATGTTTAAGTGCATTAAGCATTACTGCTTGGGAGGTCCTGTTGATTCAGTCACCAAATAGCTATTGGGTGAATACTGAGTATCAGGCGGTGTTCAGGGTGCCACCAGGATATAATAGGGGAAAATGCAAACAAGTTCCTTGCCCTCATGAAGCTTAGGCGAAGAAAGCACAATAAACACATGAAAAAATAAATATGTGCTGTGCCATATGGGGATATGACATTGAAGAAAGAAATTAAGGAAGATACAAATAAGTGGAAGCATATACCATGTTCATGGATTGGAAGAATTAACATCATTAAAACGGCTATACTACCCAAAGCAATCTATAGAGTCAACGTAATTCCTATTAAAATACCAATGGTATATTTCACAGACCTACAACAAAAAATTTCAGAAATTTATATAGACCAAAAAAAGATCCCAAATAGCCACAGCAATCTTGAAGGAAAGAACAAGGTTGGAGGTATTACAATATCAGATATCAAACTACTACAAGGCCATTGTAATCAGAACATCCTGGTACTAACATAAGAACTGGCATATAGACCAATGGAACAGAACAAAGACCTCACAAAGCAACTCAAGCCATTATGCTCAATTAATATTTGACAAAGGAGGCAATAGCATACGATGGAGTAAAGACAGTCTATTCAATAAATGGTGTTGGAAAAATTGGACCGATACATGCAAAAAAATGAAACTAGACTACCAACTTACATCATACATAAGAATAAATTCAATAATGATAAAAGATTTACATGTAAGACACAAAACCATAAAAATCCGTGAAGAAAACATAAGCAGTAGAATCTCAAGATATCTCTCACAGCACTATTTTTGCCGATAGGTTTCTGAGGGCTAGGGAAACTCAGTAAAAGATAAGCAAATGGGACTCCATCAAGCTAAAAAGCTGCACAGAAAAGAAACCATCAACAAAATGAAAAGAGAGCCCACTGTATGGGAGAACATGTTTGCCCGTGATACATCTGATAAGGAGTTAATTTGCAAAGTATATAAAGAATTTATACAATTCAACAATAGGAAGACAATCCAATAAAAAAAAAAATGGGCATAGGACCTGAATAGACACTTCTCCAAAGAGGACATACAGATGGCCAATAGACATGAAAAAATGCTCAAGGTCACTAATCATAAGAGAGATGCAAATTAAAACTACAATGAGCCCTGGCTAGTTTTCTCAGTGGTTAGAGCATTGGCACATGGATGGAAGGGTCACGGGTTCAATTCGCTGTCAAGAGCATGTAACTCGGTTGCAGGCTCGATCCCTGTCCCAGTCAGGGCACGTGTGGGAGGCAGCCAGTTGATGTTCTCTCTTTCTCTCTCTCTCTCCCCCCCCCCCTCCTTACCCCCTCCCTCCCTCCATCCCACCCACCCTCGTTTCCACTCTTTTCTCTCAAGATCAATGGAAAAAATATCCTTGGGTGAGGATTTTAGAAAAACAAATAAACTAAAATAAGCTATCACCTTATACCTGCCAGAATGGTTACCATCAATAAATCAACTAACAGCAAGGGCTGGCAAGGATCTGAAGAAAAGGAAATCCTAGTGCACTGTTAGTGGGAATGCAGATTGATGCAGCCACTGAGGAAAATAGTATGGAGTTTCCTTGAAAAATTAAATGTAACTGCCTTTTGACCCAGTGATCTCACTTCTGGGACTATATCCTAAGAATCTTGAAACACCAATCAGAAAGAAAATATGCATTTTTATGTTCATAGCAGTCTTGTTTACAATAGCCAAGATCTGGAAATCGCCCAAGTGCCCATCAGCAGATGAATGGATAAAAATGTTATGGTACATTTACACAATAGAATACTATGCAGCTGTGAAAAAGAAGAAACTCTTATCCTTTGTGATATCATCAATGGACCTGAAGAGTATTATGCTAGGGCAGTGGTCGGCAAACTCATTAGTCAGCAGAGCCAAATATCAACAGTACGACGATTGAAATTTCTTTTGAGAGCCACATTTTTTAAACTTAAACTTCTTCTAATGCCACTTCTTCAAAATAGACTTGCCCAGGCTGTGGTATTTTGTGGAAGAGCCACACTCAAGGGGCGAAAGAGCTGCATGTGGCTCGCAAGCCACAGTTTGCCGACCACGGTGCTAGGGAAAATAAGCCATTCATATGAAGACAAATACCATATGATTGCACTAATATGTAAAATCTAATGAAAAAATAAACATATGAACAAAATGGAACCAGACCCTTGGATACATGGAACAGATTGGTGGGTGCCGGAGGAAAAGGACGTGGCGGGGACTGGATAAAGAAGGTGAAGGTATTAGCTAAAGAACATATATCCATGCTCCATGGACATGGGCAATAGTGTGGTGAAGGTCAAGGGAGAGGGAGGGGGGTATGATTGGAGGTGGGCAAAGGGAGGGAAAGGGGAGACCGCTACAGTGTCAACATTAAAAAATTTTAATACAAATATAAAATGAATAAAGGCTTTAGGCCAAATAATGCAGAGAAAAGGGGACAGAGGTTGCTATTTTATACATATTGGTCAGTTAAGTGGACTTGAGCAGAAACTTGGAAGAAGTGAGGAGTATGCCATGGAGACAGCACAGAGAAGGCCATTTTAAGAGAGAGAACCAGCAGATGCAGAGGCCTGAGGCAGGAGGCTGCCCTGTGTGATCAGGTAACCATGGGGAGGCCAGTGCAGCCATAGTAGACTGAGGGAGGGGGAGATTCAGAGGAGGTGGGTTCAGGGTACAGTCTGGAAGAGATCAGGTCATGTAGGAGGAGAACAAGAAAGAGTCAGTGAGCAGAAATAAGTTTTCCAAGTCTTAAAACTAGTGTGGATCAAAGACTTGAACCCAAGTACTCTGATCACCGCCTTGTCTCTGAAACACTCTTTTTGTCACCTGTATAGTTTGTGGGGAGGATGATCCTTTAGGTATCCAAGTTAATCTTATTTCATTGTTCTGTACCAGTTGTCAAAAATAGTATTATTATAGCAGCATTTCTCTATGACATATTTTCTTTGCTAAGGTTAAAGTTAATTCTGCTTTAGTTACATTTTAAATTGTTGCTTTCTTTTTGGGGATCCACCCTAAACTTCTTGCGTAGGTTTAGAAAGAACCTAATCTTACCTTTAATACACTGATCTTACCTCCATTATATTTTATGGATTATATTTTGGGAGAGATTTCAACATGGTTGATTTAATCTATTAATGTTGACTTTTATTAGTTTACTAGAGGCCCAGTACATGAAAATTCATGCACTGGAGCAGGGTTCCTCAGCCTGGCCTGCCCCCTCTCACAGTTCGAAAGCCCTCAGGGGCGGGAGGCAACCCAGCGATCAGAGGAAGGTGATCCCATCACACCTCTGCTGCTGCCAGTGCCGGTAGCGCAAGTCTCGGCCGGCCCAGGTTACCTGAGTCTCCGGTGGCCCTGGGCGACCGAGCAGATGCCATCCGAGGCTTGCCTGCACCTCAGGCCAGCTCTGAGTGGCTGGGGAACTGAGGGAACTGGGGGGGACTCAGGAGGCAGGGCCCAGAGTGACCGGCGCCTGCCGCCCCAGCAGGGCTGAGGGGACTGGGGCCACCATCTTATGGCTGTGGGCACCCCCCATCTTTGAGGGCAGAGCAGTCAATTAGCATATTCCCTCCTTATTGTCTTTGGGTGCCACTATATTTGAGGGTGGGGCAGTCAATTAGCATATTCCCTCTTTATTAGATAGGATATTTTAAAATGATATTTGTTATATTTTCCCCAAATTCTGGGATTATGCCTTATAACTCTCACTCATTGATTATAGGAAAGTTAAAATAAAGAGGCTGGTATTTCCTGCCAAGTCATGAATTTTTAGGGTTTTATAGAACTTTTCTGATATAATAACTGGTTTACATTTTATAAACTAGCTAAATTATTGATAAAAGTTCTAAAATAGTCGATAGCTTTCATAACTGAACTTTTTCATTGTAGGAATTAATGCCTTGGGATCCCCCCTACTACAGTGGTGTGATTCGTGCAGAAAGGTAAGTTTTTTGAGAAGGAAGAAAAAAATTAGTATTTATTGAGCACTTTGCACATTAATTATGCAACTACTTTTCTCACTCAGTTGCCCACATTACAAACTTCTGTCTTCTCCAGTTCAGCCCCTCTGCTGGCATGATCAGCATCTGCCCACATTTTTTAATTTGGATTACAAAAGCTATGTTCTCAATCACAGTAACATGCTTTACCGCTCCCCCACAAGCCTATTCTATAGCTTATGTCATTTCCTGTTTAAGACTTTAAAATACCTCCCCATGATGTCTAGAATCTTGCCCTTCTTTGTGTAGCTTCCAGGTTCTCTTTTAGACTTTGAACATTTGGGGACTGGAACTTTGGTAGAACCCTGTTGTATCCTGTTTCTGGTTGAGGGTAGTGGTCAGCAAATATTTGTTGAACCAATGAAGGAATAAAGTAGTACTTAGCATCTGGAAGAATATAAATGAAATTAAAATTTAGGAAACAAGTAGATTATTCCTCTGGCTTCTGTATTCTTCTGTGTTTATTTTTATTGTGACAAAGTGTAGATATTTTTTCCCTAAAAATTCCCTACTTCTGTCATTTTTATATTTGCATGTAAACCCAAGAAATACGGAGTTCTATTTAATGAACACATTTTAAAATGTTTATGTCCCAAGTAACTTTATATGCACAACAGGAATTTTTTAAAACTCTTAGGATCCTACCCTTTAGCAAATCATTAACATTTTTCTGTTTCTTTCTTCCTTCCTTCCTTCTTCCTTCCCTTCCCTCCTTTCCCTTCCCTCCTTTCCCTTCCCTCCTTTCCCTCCCCTCCTTTTCCTTCCCTCCCCTCCCTTCCCTCCTTTCCCTTCCCTTCCCTCCCCTCCCCTCCCCTCCCCTTCCCTCCCCTCCCCTCTTTCTTTTCCTCACCCGAGGATATGTTTTACTGATTTCAGAGAGAAAAAGAGAGGGAGGAAAACATTGATGTGAGAGAGAAACATCTATAAGTTGCTTCCCTTACATGCCCCAATGGGGTATCAAACCCACAACCTAAATATATGCCACGACTTGGAATCCAACCTTCAACCTTTAGGTGCATGGAATGACACTCCAGTCAATTGAGTCCTCCAGCCAGGGCTAACATTTTTCTCTTACAGATTTTTGAGGTATGCAGTTTAACTAAGATAGTTAAGGTTTATTTAGGTAATGGAAGAAAATAAAATTCATATAGGATTGTTAAATAAGAATGGGTTGTGATCAGATCTTAGAAGACCTTGAATGACAACTCCAATGTTATTTTGAAGGCAGTAGTGATCCTAGAACCCTGAAAAGGGTAGGATCCAAAAGTGAGCTGTCCTGCCAACCACACAGGGTTCCTCCATTCTGGATACAAGTGGCAAAATGGACTCCCCTGTCATTTTTATATTTGCATGTAAACCCAAGAACTATAGAGTTCTATTTAATGAACACATTTAAAAATGTTTATGTCCCAGGTAACTTTATATGCACAGTAGGAATTTTTTTTTAATTCTTAGCATCCTACCCTTGAGCAAATCATTAACATTTTCTTCATTAAAGCATGTTAGCATATATCATGATAGGTCAATGCTCAACCACTTAACCACACCTGCTGGCCCAGAAAAGCTTTAGATTAGGGGTGGGGAACCTTTTTTTTCCGCCAAGGGCAGTTTGGATATTTATAATATTCACAGGCCATACAAAATTATCAACTTAAAAATTAGCCTGCTATATTTGGTCAATCATTTAACTCACCCCTAATGCCTTGGCAGGGCCAGACCAACCGATTGTTCAGGCTTTATATGGCCTGCAGGCTGGATGTTCCCCACTCCTGCTTTAAATGATAGATTAAGGATACTGAATCAGGGGAGTCCATTTTGCCACTGTATCCAGAATGGAGGAACCCTGTGTGGTTGACAGGACAGCTCACTTTTGGATTCTACCCTTTTCAGGGTTCTGGGATCACTACTGCCTTCAAAATAACATTGGAGTTGTCATTCAAGGTCTTCTAAGATCTGATCACAACCCATTCCTATTGAACAATCCTATATAATAAAGAGATAATACGCAAATTAACCTTCACACCTTCACAAGATGGCTGCCTACAACCAGGCCGGCAGGGAGGTTAGTGAGGGATGACCAAACGACTGAATAGCAGGCTGTGTGGAGCGACCAGGCCAGCGTGGGGTGGGGGGAAGGGGGATGTGAGGGGCAACCAGGCCGGCAGGGGGGGCAGTTGGAGGTGACCAGGCCAGCATGGGGGACAGTTGTGGGCAACCAGGCTGTCAGGGGGAGCAGTTAGGTTGACCAGGCTGGCATAGGGGGGCATTTGAGGGTGACCAGGCTCACAGGAGAGGGCAGTAAGATGACCAGGCTGGTGGGGGGGCTGCAGTTGGGGATGACCAGGCCGGCAGGGGGGGCAGTTGGGGGCAATTAGGCTGGCAGGGGGCCAGTGAGGAGCAACTAGTCAACCAGGGGGCAGTTGGGGGTGACCAGGTCGGCAGGGACCAGTAAGGGGTGACCAGGCAGGCGGGGGGGGGGCAGTTAGGAGCAACTAGGCTGGCAGGGAGGGGGCAGTTGGGGGTGACCTGACTGGCAGAGGGGGAAGTTAGGGGCAACCAGACCAGTAAGGGGGCAATTAAGGGCAATCAGGCTGCCATGCAGAAGCAGTGAGGGACTATCAGGCTGGCATGGCAGGAGGGCAGTTAGGGGCAACAAGGCAGGCAGGCAGGCAGGTGAGTGATTAGGAGCTAGCAGTCCAGGATTGTGAGAGGGATGTCCGACTGCCAGTTTAGGCCCAATCTCCCGATTGTCGGACATCCCCTGAGGGGTCCCAGATTGGAGAGGGTGCAGGCTGGGCTGAGGGGACCCCCCTCCTGTGCATGAATTTTGTGCACTGGGCCTCTAGTCTAGTGACCAGAACAGCGAAACGACCAGAACAACCGGTGGCTATAACGCACACTGCGGCAGTCAACCAGCCTGATCCAGGCCCCGATTGGCCCACCCCCCCAGCTGGCCCGGCCCCTGATCAGCCCCCAACACCCCGATTGGGAGCCCAGCCAACGCCCGTGGCCCTTCCCCCCAGCTGACCTGGCCTGATGGTCCCCCATCGGGGTGGGCTGGCTGGACCCCACCTGTACACAAATTCGTGCACCGGGCCTCTAGTAAGTACATAAACATCCACAGGTATTTGGTGGGTATAACCTGCTCTTCCTATACTCTCCCACAACTCCTCTTACTTCACAATTTACATAAGCCAAACTAAACTTTCTGTCTCTCATCCAGGTCCCTTTATGTCTTGGAAGAGCCTATATCTTGTGGCTAGTAAGGTTCCTTTTACCCTTTTTTGCTGGCTTTCCTGTGAAATTTTGCCAAGAGTACAGAAGCCTTCGGGTCTGAATTGGCATTTGCAGCTCCTGCTTCCACTATGCTTACAGTCTGTGTGCTACAGAGTTGGCCTTCTAATTATGTGTTCTTTTTTTTTTCAATTCTGTTAAATGTGTCTTCTCAAACATATCTTAAAGCTATTAAGAACAAAGTTTGTTTGCAGTTAAATGTGGAATACACACTTTGGGCTTTCATTAAATACATATTGGTTGTGTCATCAAAAGGTTGCTGCATCTATTTAGGTTTCAATTTTTTGCATGTATCTGTCCAATTTCTCGCAACACCACTTATTGAAGAGACTGTCTTAACTCCATTGTATATTCTTGCCTCCTTTGTCAAATATTAATTGAGCATAATGGCTTGAGTCAGTTTCTGGGTTCTCTTTTCTGTCCATTTCGTTCTTGTGCCAGTACCAGGTAGTTTTGAGCACATTGGCTTTGTAATATAACTTGATATCTGCTATTGTGATTCCCTCTAACTTTATTCTTCTTTCTCGGGATTGCTGCATTTATTCGGTGACTTTTTATTCCATTTAAATTTTTGGAAGGCTGTAAAATATGCCATAGGTATTTTAATGGGGATTGCATTGAATCTTTAGATTGCTTTGGGTAGTATAGACATTTTAATGATGTTGATTCTACCAATCCATGAACAAGATATATTCTCCCACTTGTTTATATCTTCCTCTCTCTCTTTTTTCAATGTACTGTAGTTTTCCAAGTACAGGTCTTTTACCTTCTTAGTTAAGGTTATTCCTAAGTACCTTAATTTTTTTGTTGCAATGGTTAAATGGTATTTTTTTTTTTTTTTTAGTTTCCCTTTCTGTGAGTTCATTATTGATGTATAAAAATGCCATAGATATTTTGTATCCTGCTATGTTGCTGAATTCATTTATTAAATCTAGTAATTTTTTGATGGAGTCTTTAGGGTTTTCTGTGTACAGTATGTCATATGCGAATAATGACAGTTGTATTTCTTCTTTTCCAATTTGGATATCGTTTATTTCTTCTTCTTGCCTGATCGCTATGGTTAGCACTTCCAATACTATGTCGAACAGGAATGGTGAAAGTGGGCATCCCTGTCGTGTTCCTATTCTTAGGGGAAATGGTTTTAATATTTGCCCATTGAGTAAAATGAACCCTAGTATACTGCTGGTGGGAATGCGGACTGTGCAGCCACTGTGAAAAACAGTATGGAGTTTCCCCAAAAAATTAAAAATAGAGTTCCCATTTGACCCAGTAATCTCACTTCTAGAAATGTATCCCAAGAAATCAGAAACACTAATCAAAAGAATATATGACCCTATGTTCATAGTAGCACCATTTAAAATACCTAAGATTTGAAAACAGCCTAAGTGCCATCAGCAGATGAGTGGATTAAAAAACCATGGTATATCTACACTATGGAATATTATACTGCTGTAAAATAGAAAGAACTCTTTCCATTTGCAACAGCATGGATGGACCTGGAGAGCATTATGCTAAGCGAAATAAGCCAGTCAGAGAAAGGTAAGTACCACATGATCTCACTCATTTGTGGAATATAGTGAACAACATAAACTGATGAACAAAAATAGATCCAGATACAGAAGCATTTAACAGATTGTCAACTTCAGAGGGAAGGCATGGAGGATGGGAGGGGGGGTAAAAGAACAACCAAAGGACTTGTATGTGTGCATATTAGCATAACCAGTGGACACAGACAATAAGGGGGTGAGGGCCTGACCTGGGGGTCGGGAGCAGGCAGGGAGAGGTCAATGGAGGGAAAAGGAGGCGTATGTAATACTTTCAACAATAAAGAATTAAAAAAAAAGTTGCTGCGGCTGATTCAGTGTTGACAGGAGTCCCCCATCTGGGGTAAGGTAAAAGGAGAAACTTTATTTGGTTGAACAGTTTGCAAATCTGGGAAACACTCTAAAGTATGCTCCTTTCCCTCCCAGACAAAGTACTTGCCCTGGTCTCTGTTTGGTCCTTTATGCAAATGAGAAATCCAATTTTGCACAGTTTGATTGGCCCAAATAGCACTGTCCTAATTGGTTGGAATCATGTTTCCTGATTGGTCATTGTGGAGCCACTCTGATTGATCAGTAACAATGCAGATGAGGATATAGCTGTGCATGGGCAAGTCTTAACCCATTGGTTAAAATTCAGTCCAGGAACTCCTTTATAATGTTGGCTCAGACTGCAGGAAGGCAGCGCAGGAGGTTTGGCAGCCATCTGTGGTTTTCCCCTGTTCATGAAAGGAACCTTATAAACAATGGCTCCTAGACTCTGATTATGAATTTGGACCCAGTTAACCACACAGAGTCCTCTTTGGCCTGTATATTGCTTCTTAGGTCAACAGTTGATAGTCATTGTTCAAGCCTGTGTCTAAACCAGTGATTGGAAGTTCTTATTAAAAGCAATCCTGTGATACATTTTGTGAATGACATATATCATCTATCAGATTTGTTGAAAACCATGTGACACTCTGGAGGTCTTCATAAACCTCATTGACTCACAGAAGTTTCCTGCAGGCTTGTTGGTTCTTTGAGTAGGAAATCACCAGCTATTCCAGGAACACAATGTAACCTACCTGATATTCACTAGTGCTTTACTTTATTTAATTAAAGTTTCTAGTTTCTTTATTTTGCTGATATCTCAGAGAAAGGGATCCAGAGATGCTTGATAAAAGATAGTATGAATTGGGAGTTTAAAACATCTATTGTAAGTAGCTTAAAAGGCGAGTGATTGAGTCCGGTTTGAGGTTTCAATAATCTTGATTGACATGAGTAGCTGAGAAGAACAGGTAATGGATGAGAAAATAAAGGGAAAATAGTTTGGGAAGATTTCTAAATCCTTGTTAATTAAAATCCTCTCCTTTCAACTACAACACTTAAAGATGTGGTTTAACACAAAACAAAAAATAGGAGCTCATAGGGTAACGGACTGAATAAGAAAACAAGACCTATATATCTGCTGTCTACAAGAAACCCACCTCAGAAAAAGACGCACACAGACTGAGGGTGAAGGGATGGAAAAAGGTTTTCCAGGCAAATAGAAATGAAAAAAAAAAAGCTGGGGTAGCAATACTTATATCTGACAAATTAGATCTCAAAGTGAAGGACATAAGAGATAACGAAGGCCACTTCATAATACTAAAGGGAGCAATCCAACAAGAAGAAATAACTCTGGTAAACATATACACACCCAATACAGGAGCACCCAAATATATAAAAAAACTCCTGGAGGATATGAAGGGAGAGATTGACAGCAATACAATCATAGTAGGAGACTTTAATACCCCACTATCACCATTGGCCAAATCCTCTAAACAAAAAAATCAGCAAAGAAACATCAATCCTAAATGACTCAGTAGACCAGATGGAATTAATTGACATCTTCAGAACATTTCACCCCAAAGCCACAGAATATACATTCTTCTCAAGTGTACATGGGTCATTTTCAAAGATAGACCATATGTTGGGACATAGGCAAAGTCTCTTCAAATTCAAGAAGATAGAAATCATATCAAGCATCTTCTCAGACCACAGTGGCATAAAACTGGAAATCAACTACAATATAAACAATCCAAAGAAATCAAACACATGGAGACTAAACAGCATGCTATTAAACAATGACTGGGTTACCAGAGCGATCAAGGAAGAAATAAAACACATCATGGCAACAAATGACAATGAAAACACAACAATCCAAAATCTATGGGACACAGCGAAAGCAGTCTTGAGAGGCAAGCTCATTCTCTACAACAATACTGCAAAAAACAAGAAACAATGGTAATAAATTACCTAACCTTACAACTCAAAGAGTTAGAAAAAAGAGCAACAAGAAAAGCCCAGTGTAAGCAGAAGGAAGGAAATAATAAAGATCAGAGTGGAGATAAATGACTTAGAGACAAAAAAAAAAAAATACAAAAGATCAACAAAACCAAGAGTTGGTTCTTTGAAAGGATAAACAAGATTGATGAACCTCTAGCCAGGCTCACCAAGAAGCAAAGAGAGAGGACCCAAATAAACAAAATCAGAAATAAAAGAGATGAAGTAGCAGACAGCTTCACAGGAGAGTTTTACCAAACATTCAAGGAAGAACTAAAACCTATCTTCCTCAGACTATTCCAAAAACTTCAAGAGGAAGGAACACTTTCAAGCCCATTCTATGAAGCCAGCATCACCCTAATACCAAAACCAGATAAAGACAACACAATGTAAGAGAATTACAGGACAATATCCCTCATGAACGTAGATACCAAAATCCTCAACAAAATTCTAGCAAATTGGATCCAGCAGTACATCAGAAAGATCATGCACCATGACCAAATATAATTTATCCCAGGAATGGAAGGATGGTACAGTATCCTCAAATCAATAAACATGATACATCACATAAACAAATTGAGAGATAAAAACCACATAGTCATATCAATTGATGCAGAAAAAACATTTGACAAAATCCAACACCCTTTCTTGATAAAAACTCTCAACAAGGTGTAAATAGAAGGATCATACCTCAACATAATAAAAGCTATATATGATAAACCCACAGCTAACATCATACTCAACAGGCAAAAACTAAAATCATTTCCCCTAAGAACAGGAACAAGACGGGGATGCCCACTCTCACCACTTCTGTTCAACATAGTATTGGAAGTATTAGCCATTGCAATTAGACAAGAAGAAGAAATAAAAGGCATCCAAATTGGAAAAGAAGAAGTAAAGCTGTCCTTATTTGTAGATGACATGATATTATACATAAAAAACCCGAAAGACCCTATCAAAAAACTAACAGACTTAATAAACATATTTTCAGCAATGTAGCAGGATACAAAATTAACGCCAAGAAATCTATGGCATTTCTATATACCAATAGTGAACTTACAGAAAGAGAGACTAAAAAGCAATCCCATTTACCATCGCACCAAAAAAATTAAGATACCTATGAATAAACTTAACGAAGGAGGTAAAAGACCTATACGCAGAAAACTACAGGACACTGGAAAAAGAGATAGAGGAAGATGTAAAGAGATGGAAGAACATACCATGTTCATGGATTGGTAGAATCAACATCATTAAAATGTCCATACTACCCAAAGCAATCTATAGATTCACTGCACTCCCCATTAAAATACCAACGGCATATTTCACAGATCTAGAAAGGACTCTTCAAAAATTCATCTGGAATAAAAAAGAACCCAAATAGCCACAGCAATCCTGAGAAAGAAGAATAAAGTAAGAGGGATCTCAATACCAGATTTCAAGCTGTATTACAAAGCCACTGTTCTCAAAACAGCCTGGTACTGGTACAAAAACAGACATATAGACCAATGGAATAGAATAGAGAATCCAGATATCAACCCAAACCACTATGCTCAATTAATAAATTGCCAAAGAAGCCATGATCATACAATGGAGTCAAGACAGTCTGTTCAATAAATTGTGTTGGGAAAATTGGTCAGATACATGCAAAAAAATGAAACTAGATCAACAACTTATGCCATACACAAAAATAAACTCAAAATGGATACAGGACTTAAACATAAGACAGGAAACCATAAAAATACTAGAGGAATCCACAGGCAGCAAAATCTCAGACATATGCCAAAAGAACTTCTCCACTGATACTACCCCTAGGGCAATGGTAGATAAAGAGAAAATAAACAAATGGGACTACATCAAAATAAAAAGCTTTTTTCACAGCAAAAGAAACCATCAACAAAACAAGAAGAAACCCCCCTGTATGGTAGAACATATTTGCAAATGTTATCACTGATAAAGGTTTAATCTCCAACATCTATAGGCAGCTTATACAACTTAATAAAAGCAAGATAAATGATCCAATAAAAAAATGGGCAACGGACGTAAATAGAATCTTTTCAAAAGAAGACGGAAGGCCAAGAAACACATGAAAACATGCTCAAAGTCACTAATTATCAGAAAGATGCAAATCAAAATGACAATGTGGTACCATCTCACACCTGTCAGAATGGCTATCATCAACAAATCAACCAAGGACAAGTGCTGGCGAGGATGCGGAGAAAAAGGAACCCTTGTGCACTGCTGGTGGGAATGCAGACTGGTGCAGCCATTGTGGAGAACAGTATGGAGTTTCCTCAAAAAACTGAAAATGGAAATCCCATTTGACCCAGTAATCCCACTCCTAGGAATATATCCTAAGAAACTAGAAACACCAATCAGAAAGGATATATGCACCCCTATGTTCATAGCAGCACAATTTACAATAGATAAGATTTGGAAACAGCCTAGGAGACCGTCCGCAGATGACTGGATCAGAAAACTTTGGTACATCTACTCAATGGAATACTCTGCTGCCATAAAAAAGAAGGAATTCTTACCATTTGTAGCAACTTGGCAACTTGGATGGAACTGGAGAACATTATGCTAAGTGAAATAAGCCCATCAATGAAAGAAAAATCCGCATGATCTCACTCAGTTGTGGATAATAAAAAACACATTATAAACTGATGAGCAAAAAGATAGATACTGCAAGCATCAAACAGACTGTCAAATTACAGCAGGAAGGTTAGGGAGAGGTCGGGGGAATAAGAGATCAACCGAAGGACTTATATGCATGCATATAAGAATAACCAACAGATGCAAAACATTGGGGTTGAGGGCATGTATGGGAGTGGGGTGGGGGGGGGGCAATTGTCTGATATGTACTCATATAATACCTTAATAAAAAATAATGGAAAAAAATAGGAGCTTTTCCTTGATTAGAGCTTTTTTAAAAAGCTAATCCCAGGGTCTTTTTTTTTTACTTTATGTTAAATATTTCAGACTACTTTCAGTGTGTTAAATGTGTGCCTAAAGAAAAGAAAGAACCTATTAAAAGTAAGACAAAAAAACTAACTTCTAAAGGTTGTTCCTGGAAAATAGTCATGTGTCTTGATGGTAAACCTTAAAGAGCAGATAATTTTCTTGTTTTTCAAGTTATAGTGGTAGATTCTTCATGGAAAAGTAAAAGTAAGTCTTTTTAAAAAGTATATTGGAATTATTTAATTTTTTAAAAATTTATTAAAAAAAATATTTTCTTTGCTCAGTTGTTTGGAGTTTTGTACCATACACCAGAAGGTTGCAGTTTTGTTTCCAGATCAAGGCACATACCTAAGTTGCAGATTTGATCCCTTGTGGGGGCGAGTACAGGAGACAGCCAATTGATGTTTCTCTCTCACATCTCTCTCTCTCTTTCTGTCATCAATAAAAACATATCCTTGTGTAAGGATTTAAAAATCGTATATAGTAAAAGGGTATTATGCAAATTGACCCTAATGGTGGAATGACTGGGAACAATCGGTTGCTATGATGCGTACTGACCACCAGAGGGCAGATGCTCAACGTAGAAGCTGCCCTCTGGTGGTCAGTGCGCTTCCACAGGGGAAGTGCCACTCAGCCACAAGCTGGGTTGAAGGCAGCGGGAGCCTCTCCCGTCCCCATGACAGCACTGAGATGCCTAACTTCAATTTAGGCCCTAAGCTACAGTTGGACATACCCCAAGGGCTCCTGGGCTGCCATAGGGATGTCTGACTTCCAGCTTAGGCCCGATCCCCCAGCTGGGGGACCCCCCCAAGTGTATGAATTTTCCTGCACTTACTTGGCCACTAGTATATAAATAAAATTAAATTGTATTTTTGAATAGGCAGTACATTAACATGGTTCAGAAAGTCAAAAGCACATTATAAAGTACTCATATTGAGAAATTTTTATCTCATCTTCTTCCAGTGTGTGGTTCTTATTTTTAATACTTGGAGACTATGTCTTTTCTGCCAATAATAGGTTTCAGTGACTCATTTTTTTATGGTGATACTATTTTGTATAAAGTTATCATCGATAAGTAGAATTCAGTATTGTCTATTCCTTGCTTAGGTGTGTGTTCTCAAAATATCAATAGCATTCACATAATTCAAGAGGAATGTTTTGTATTTAAAATTATTCAGAAAACACTGAACTCTCACAGAAGGATGATACTGTGGAATTTCAAAAGAATAAAGACTTCAACCCTGGCCAGGTGGCTCACTTAGTTGGAGCATCTACCTGTACACCAAAAGGTTTCAGCTTCGATTCCTGGTCAGGACACAAGCGTAGGTTACAGGTTCGATCCCCCGTATGAGAGGCAACCAATTGATGTTTCTCTCTCAAATCAACTAAAAATATATATATATATCCTCAGGTAAGGATTAAAAAAAAAAAGAATAAAGACTTCTGTTAATGTATGAAAATTTATAATTTATTTCTTAGTATGTGTGTAGTGAGCTTGGTACTTTCAATTAAAAAAAACTTCTTTATTATGATAATTTTCAAAATAAACAGAAATAGAATAAGTAGCCCCTATATATTCATTTCTCAGATACAACAATCTCTACTAATAAAAGAGCTATATGATAATTAGAGCAGGAGACCTTCCGGATGTCCTTCCGGACAAAGCCATGGTGGCGGGACCGAGGCAGAGGCAGTTAGGGGCAATCATGGCAGCAGGGGAGGGCATTTGGGGGACATGAGGCAGGCAGGCAGAGGCAATTAGGGGTGATCAGGCAGGCAGGCAGAGAGGTTAGGGGCAATCAGGCAGGCAGGCAGAGGCAGTTAAGGGCAATCAGGAAAGCAGGCAGGTGAGTGGTTAGGAACCAGCGGTCCCAGATTGCAAGAGGACTGTCTGACTGCTGGTTTAGGCATGATCCCACAGGGATTGGGCCTAAACCGTCAGGTGGACATCCCTCAAGGGGTCCCTGATTGGAGAGAATGCAGGCTGGGCTGAGGGAACCCCACCCCCCCCATCCCCCATGTACGAATTTCATGCACCAGACCACTAGTCCTATATAATAAAAGGTTAATATGCAGATCAACCGAATGGCACAATTTCTGGTCAGTATGATGTACACTGACCACCAGGGGGCAGACGCTCAACACATGAGCTGCCCCCTGGTGGTCAGTGTGCTACCACAGCGGGAGCGCTGCTCAGCCAGAAGCCAGGCTCACAGCTGGTGAGCACTGCTGCAGTAGTGGGAACCTCCCACCTTTGCGGCAGTGCTACCAGGCAGCGGAGGCAGGTGCAGCGGGGCCAGGATAAGCGGCAGCGGAGCTCCACCCACCCCGGCTGGGACTCCTCCCTGGCCATCTACTGCTACAGCACTTCTACATTCCTCAGGGGATGTCAGAGGGCCAGATTCGGCCCGATCCCTGCAGGCCAGGCCCCTTAGGGGTCTTGGATTGCGAGAGGGCTCAGGCCAGGCTGAGGGATCCCACCCATGCCCAAATCCATGTACCGGGCCTCTAGTTATCAATATTTTGCCAAATTTGCTTCATCATTTTTTCTTTTCTTTTTATTTCTTTTTCTTTCTTATTACTAAAGTATTTTGTTGTATTATTTTTAATATGTTTTTATTGATTTCAGAGAGGGGAAGGGAGAGAGGGAGAGAGATGGAAAGAAACATCAATGATGAAAGAATCATCGATCGGCTTTCCTCCTGCACACCCCCTTCTGGAATAGAACCTGCAACCCCAGGCATGTGCCCTGACAGGGAATCAAACTGTGATCTCCTGGTTCATGGGCCAACACTCAGCCATTGAGCTACACCCTCCAGCCAGGCTAAAGAATTTTAAAGTACATCCTAGACCTCATGTCATCTCACTCTTAAATATTTATTATGTATCTAAAAATATGGATTTTTTTCTTACATAACTTCAGTACCATTGTTACCTAATTAAGTTCACAGCAGTGTGTTGGTATCATCTAATATCCAGTCTATATTCATATTTCCTTAACAGTATGAAATCTGTTTTTTTCTCATTGGGCTTGATCAAAACAGGCCTACACATTTCATTTGCCGTTTCTGCCTCCTGCGCCTCTTACTCTAGAGCAGTTCTTCATATCTCATGCCCCTGCTCCACCTCACCTCGGGGCTTTATCTGGTTGCTTTCTTGTGGTGTCATTTTGCTGGTTCCTCTATTCCCATAATTTCTATAAGCCGATCTTATACTCTTCCCCATTCCCCTCATTATATTTTGTTATTCTGTTTTACTATTGTATTTCAGTTGTGGCTATTTAATCTCACATCCTATCTATAAAAGAGTAATATGCAAATTGACCATACCTCTGCTACTCCCACCAGCCAATCAGGAGTGAGTATGCAAATTAACCCAACCAAGATGGATGTGAGCAGAAGGCTTGGGTTTCCCGGTAATGGAGGAAGCCAAGCTTTCCGCATACCCTGGCCAGCCTAGACCTCCACTCAAGGCTACAAAGTTTCAATTATTGAAGATAAATAAATCCCAACAAAAATGGCGGCAGCCACGGAGCTGGAGAGAGCAGGAGGCTTGAGTTGCCCCTGGTGATGGAGGAAGCCAAGCTTTCTGCACTGCCTGGCTGGCCTAGGCCTCAAGGCTACAAAGTTTCAATTATAGAAGATAAAAAAATCCCAGATAAGAGGGCCTCCACTTGGGTCGCTGGGGGGCATAGCCTGCCTGCAAACCACCACAGGCCCCTCGCCTGGGCCACCCCACACCCCAAGAGAACCCCCATCATGATCCGGGACACCCTTCAGTGTAAACCAGCTGGCCCCCACCCATGTACCAGGCCTCTATCCTATCTAATAAAAGAGTAATACGCAAATTGATCATCACTCCAATACACAAGATGGCTGCCCCCATGTGGACACAAGATGGCCGCCACAAGATGGCCAGCAGGTGAGGGCAGTTGGGAGGGACCAGGCCTGCAAGGGAGGGCAGTTGGGGGTGATCAAGCCTACAGGGGAGGGCAGTTAGAGGTGACCAGGCCGGCAAAGGAGGGAAGTTGGGGGTAACCAGGCCTGCAGGGAAGGGCAGTTTGGGGGGCCCAGGCCTGTAGGGGAGAGCAGTTAGGGGTGACCAGGCCTGCAGGGGAGGGCAGTTAGGGGCAAACAGGCTGGCAGGGGAGCATTTAGGCATCAATCAGGCTGGCAGGGGAGTGGTTAGGGGATGATCAGGCTGGCAGGCAGAAGTGGTTAGGGGCAGTCAGGAAGGCAGGCAGGTGAGCAGTTGGGAGCCAGCAGTCCTGGATTGTGAGAGGGATGTCCCAGATTGGAGAGGGTGCAGGCTGGGCTGAGGGACACAATCCCCGTGCACGAATTTTGTGCACCGGGCCTCTAGTATTGACATAACTCAATACTGTTATAAGTAGCAGTTTCACTGCTATCCTAAGATTCAGCAGAAGCCTGTGTGATGAGGGTTCTGTAACCTAGTGCTACATCAGTGTAATAGTATCATTCTTTTCCCTAAAGTCAGGCCTGCTGGTTCACTTTCTGACTTCTCTAGGATGATGATGAAATTGTACTATATTTTTTAATTTTACTTTTGATTTATGTTAATTGCAGTTCCTCGTGACCTATGTAACTGATTCGACTATTAAGGAAAATTTTTTTCACATTGCCAGGAAGTTTGAGTGGAGCAATTTTCTTACTTCTCGCATCAGAGGTC